>JABXWE010015873.1:0-28415 GCA_014611495.1 Limonius californicus | reverse complement strand
GGGAGTATACCTATGTCATTGCTTACACCGATCGACTTCCGCCAGTTACCGTACAAACTCTCCCCCCCCCCCTGCAAAGTACAATACAGAAATCACTGGCTACCACCTACAACGCCGAATCGCCAGCACTCTAAGCATTAAGTAGCTTGAAACGGAATCCCGCACGGATACACTGGCCAACAGGATCATCGCGAACCTCGAAAGCTCTTAATCACAACAAGACACTAAAATAAACATCATCAAAAGCAAAAGCATTATCTACAGCTTCATACAACAACTACTAAAGCACATTCCAACAGCTCATCTACGCCACCTTACAGGTGGCAAATATATAGGGTAAACACTACTTCATTGCATTCAAAAAATAATCAACATACGTCGATAGCCACTTATCCTGAACACTTGAACTTCACACCCACTTGAGTCACACTCTAATTTACTGACTGATTTTTGTTCAATTCTACCTAAAAGGGCCGCTCTGCAACGAGTCCCAGTTCTTGTAAGGTTAAACAATAACCATAACCATAATTTATTAGCGGTTAGCATTTTAACCACAACATTTAGGAAAACAAATCTTTTGCATACAAAGTATATAAAGATTAATTCAAAAATAATATACTTACACTTCTCTATTTCCAAATTCTTTTCCGAAGGTAATGGCAAACCACCGAAGTAGGTACTTCTGCCAAGGACATCTTCTCTGGAGAAGAAGTTCAAGGCACTTTCCGCGATTCAGATCACACTTTAAACACTTTAAACTCTCAGTTTGGGTAGTTTTTCTTTACACGCTCCCCGCGGGCCTAAGAGAGAAGTTCACTGGATAGAGATAGAGAGAACGAATGGAACGTAAAGAAAAAGCTGAAAATTCCATTTCATCTCGTGCATACGCAACGTTAAAGTTTAAAATTTAGTTGTTATTTCTTCTGCTTCGAGTGCTTTATCTTTTACGAGATGTAAGGGCCTTCTCTTTTACGCATGTGTTGCCCGTTTAAAGTGGCACAAGCATAGAGGAACTACAGCTTAATATGGGCTTGTTAACACATCTACTCTTAGAAAGCTTTCATCATTGACAGTCTTCTTGTCCCACTGTTGAGCATCGGCCTCTTCTCTGCCACGTGTTTCTCTCGGCGCTAAGGTAGACACAGGGAACCTACAGTTTAAGTTCGAAACCGAACGATCACAATTTCGGAGGTTTTTAGCATTGGGAAATTGTATATGGTGCGTTGCAGACAAGATTTTTATAAATCCGCATAGTACTGCTTAGGTTTTGACCCAAGCCAGAATCGATGTTTTACTCAAAACGCGCTCTTCCAACTGAGCTACCACCGCACAAGAAAGCTTTACTAGACAGAATGTCTCGCTGGTTTGCTATTACCTTACGATACGAAACGACTGTTTCGAACGACTGAAATTCCATATTGCTGTACGGGGAATTGAACCCCAGACCTTCAGCGTACAAGTTTAACGCGATAATATATAGCCCACGAGATCTTCTAGTGGTTACTTAACAACTACCAAATACCAAATTGGAAAATGGCTGGCTAGTTTAGCTATCTTTCTGTGTAATCTTGTAACGTAGCACAATAATTAAAGCAACAAAAGTAACTTATAATGATAATATGCCGAAAAACACCTTTTTGTCTGAAATTTAACCAACATTCTAAATAATCTTTAAAACCCAAATTCCTATTTTAACAATAATGCAAACTGTTAGAAATGTGCACAGGCCTAGAACGTTTCCAAAAATAGTATCCATAAGCAACAAAGGTAAGGGTAATCCTAGAAATATTAGTAATACAATTTAATCCTGTACATCCTGCATTGATATCTTCAAATTGACAATTGGACTGAAGCATTAAATGTGTCACCCCTTGCTTATTGCTTTCCATTAACTTATGCAAGAACGAGCGAAAATTGTGGCGTTATATTTGATATTGTAAGCAATACATTAAATTATAGTTTGCAAATATGGTTAGAATAGATGGTGTAAGTACATTTTCATGGTGTAAATCAATTCCCATTTACAACAAATTTAAAAAAATGGTAGTAAGAAGAAAATAAATTTTAATTAACAGGGTTAAACAGAACGTGGAGCTTGCAGTAGCATCATCAGAAAATTATCTACTATTCAAAGTAACTCTTCATTCAAATCCGATAAGCAACATTCAATAACTACATGCCTTGGTTCATTCTTAGCTCATACATATTTTGAATTTCATATAACGCCAAGGTTAAGGCCAAAATATGGTTATACCATTTGCAAATCTAAATTTACACGCAGGATAAAACAAACGTGCAAGAACTTGAAAACAGTTTAGTTTACTGCATTAAGATTTTAATAAAAGTGAATGTACTCTTGGCAAGAACATAAATCTTAATTACGTTGATTACTTTTATAGAGCTTTATTATTTTGTATTTATTTCTGAAAGTAAATGAGATTTAATGACTACAGTCTTTTAGTTTTAATTTTCGCAAAGACCAGTTTCTTGTCTAAACTAATTTCAGCAGAAATATTCAAATTAATACCATTATTTGCCATATATTTCTTTAATAATAAGGTTTGAATTAAATGGAATAATAAGACAGTTTTAATTAACAATTTATTTTTGTAACATAATGTCGTAACAGTCAACAACGAGCAGATTTAAATTATACCCTAAAATACATTTTTCTTCTTCTTGTTTCTGGTATAATTTTATTCAGTGGTACAGAATTTTTCACCAGAACTGTCTATTAATTAATAACTTAGGCAACAGCACTTTATACTTCTAAATAATCAAATCTTGTTACTCTTCTGCCACTGTCCTGTCAAATTCTTGTTCAAGGTACGTTTTCTCCAACATATACCGTGGTAATGAAAGACCTAAAGACCTACTGTAAACTGGTTGGGTTTCAGCTGTGTAAAGACCTCCTTCGTCATTGACGTCAAATTGTGGTTTAGGGTCTTGTGACTCGTCAAGTTGATATTTATCCCTTTCGCCTTCGTGCTCTGCATCTCTCTTGTTCTTTGGCGCTTTCCTGTAAACTCTTTTGCTGGATGTTTCAGAAGGTATGTATTTAATTCGGGTTTCTACGTTGGTGGAAGCATTCGCTTCTGAATCTACAGGTGCTGGAGTAACAGCTTTTTTGATAACCTTCTTCCTTTTTGGGCTTTCGTTACTCGCTGCTTCTTCGGGGATAATTTCACTTTGAACTTCTGGTATGGCTGCTGCTTTTGGAACCTTCATGTGTTGCATTTCATGGTAAGCAACATGGGAGCTTTGTGGGCGCGATTCAGAAACATACATGCATTCTTCCTGTTGAATTCCCTTTTTGTCGACACACAAATAGCATGTCATTCCCTTTTTCTGAATTTGCTTGCAGTTCGATCGATCTTTTTTGGCAAATTCCGCCAGGACCTTCGCTACATCTTTCTTCCCAGACAACTCTTCAAAATAGGCTGCATCTGGTTCAGCCCGGGATTCTTCCTGTTTGCTCTCTTGATTGGAGAATTGAGGGAACAACTTCAAATGGTATTCATCCAGGTTTGTGAATCTTTGTGGAGCTGTTTCGCTTTCTTCGGATTTCTGTGTACTACTTCCGTACAAGGCTGGGTCCAATCCTCTAACTCCAGCCTTTTGTTGCTTATAAGTACTTTCTGCAAAATGACGAGGAACATCATAAGAACTATCATCAACTGGTTTCGAATTTTTAGGTGCTTCTTCCTTAGCTTCTTCGTTAGTTCTGGATTCTTCTGCTTTATCTTCATCTTGAACTTCGTCGCTTCTTCTCAATGGTGAATATTCTTGTTTCTTTTCATCTACAGCAGATTGGGGGCTTCCGCTTACTTTTTCTTCGATGGGATTTCCGTCCCCGTCGAGTTTAACTTCCTTCACATAAGCATATTTTTTCTCATTGGGTGCAGATTCATATGAACATTGTTCAAAATTTGCTCCGGTTTTGGGGTCTTTACAGACAGTGCAGGTAACTCCATTTTTATGGGATTTATGACAATTTTCCCCCTTCTTAATCAATTCCTCAGATTGGAGTTCGGAATAACTTTTATCTTCATCACTCTTTTCGTTGGTTTCAGGATTGTAATGATACTCTTCGCTAAGTGCACTGAAGTCGGGTGATTTATAATAGTCATAGTTGAATTCGGATGGTTTGGAGAAATAATTGTGTTGTTTGGCTTTAATTTCTTCGTAGGGATCTTTGTACGTTTGTTGCTCATCCCTCTTATTCCTGTGCCCTTCAGGATGACCATAAGATTGGGACGTGCTCGTGTAGTAGGCTTTAGGATTGGGTTCGTTAGTGTAGGAGCACTGTTCGTATTTGCTTCCAGATTTGGGATCTTTACAGACGTAACAATTCATGGGTTGCTTCTTGAATTTGCCCCCATTGTCAGACACCTCCTTGTTTATTTTTACACATTCCCTACCTTTAAGACTTTGGTAGATGATCTCGCTGGGTTGGAATTCATAGTTGGTGGCTGCTGTTGAGGCTGCCTTCGCATAGCTTGGGTTAAAAGGTGCGGCTGTGCTTTGGAAAGCATTTAAAACACTGGGATCTTTAAGCCCATAATTGCTAGCCGCTGGTTGGAAACTATATTTTTGATAAGGGCTAATTTGTTGTTGTGTATTCGTGAACTTCTGATAGTATTCGGGATCATAGGGTAATTGACCTGCTTTTCCAACAACATCTTGAATAATTTTGCTTGGGTTCGTTGGTTGGAACTGCGCCAGATTCAAAGGAGGCGATGGGTTGAACTCGTAATTTGATTTGACGTCCTCCTTTTCATCTACCCCTTCATCTTCTTCTTGAGCTTTCGAATTCCTAATCTTGGAACTTTCAAATTTCGCTGGATTGTCTTTCAAAGTTTCAACCTCTGCTTCATATCGTCCCTTTTTGGGAGGTATTCTATGGGAAATGTAATTGGGACCGGGTTTGGGCTCAGCACTTTCCTCTTCATCCGATTCTGCTTTTTGTTCCTGCTTCTGGGCTTGCTCGAAGTAATCCTGGGCACCAAACCCATCAGCATCATATTCGGAGAATCCGCTCTTGAAGTCCTTATCGGAAACAAACCCATTGGTGTTAGCTTCTTCTTTAACATCGGCAACAAGGGGCTTCAGGACTTCCTGATTAGTGTTTGAAGCACCAAAATCTACAAATATTGGTTAATAACGGATTTTGTGTAGTTTATCTGAAAGCTTACCAAAATGTGGCGTTCCAAAGAAATTGGCAAATTCAATGGGCGCAACAAAGCCGGTGTCGGATCTGCCTTGGATTTGAGCAGAGTTTTCTGGATTTGAAGTGTCTACGGAATAATATTTGGAATAATCGGGATGTTGGTGCCCTTCCCCTGAGTAAGATGAATGGTCTTCAGCCTCGTCTTCGACATTGTATTCAGAATCATTCTCCTGGCTCCGGGCCAAAGTTATTAAAACTAATATGGAGGCCTGGAATATTCGATTAAGCCCGAGCAATTTTACTGAATTAGGTCACTCACCTGAGCCAAAATGCTTCTTATTCTGAGAAGCATTTTGCTGTCACTGTATCACTAAACGCACCAGAAAATTGATGCAATATTATTTTGAAACTATTTATATAGCTGTTTCCCACCACGGCCTAAAACGATATTTGTGGCTGGAAAGTGAGGTGTCTCGAATTAAATTCCATTACTTCTTACCAACAATGATCGATCAAGCGAATATGACTGTCTATACGCTTAATCAACCGTTGAAAGAGTTTCTGAAAATCCATTAAGGGTCACTGTATTTCTCTCTTGCGGTCTCGTTGAAGACAATACTGGAGTCCGATCCTGTTATAAGATAAAACTAATTTCAATTTGCATGGGACAACCTAATCAACTCGAAACCCTTCAGATCGGAAAATGGATTCTGGAAGAGTTCTTCAGGAGATTCCAATCCATTTAATTGGCTTATTGTACAACTATGATTATTTAACGAATAAGTAAAGAAGCATGTCAAAATGTTTTCTCCTAATACAATAGCTTTCACTGGTCGGTTTTTGTTTATGTCATGTTGCTCTCAATTTTTTTATTGAACTCCTTTATTTGTAAAGCTATTGAATGTGCAATCTGCAATTGGGACATTTTTGTCGATGTTTGCGGATTATTATTTGTAAATTTCTTTTAAATGAATCAATTAATTTACAAGAAAATCAAAATATAATTTAGTTGATTGCAGTTCTAAATGTTAAAAATGTTCTTTGTTTGCCAATCAGGTTTCAGTAGAAGAAGGAAATGATTAAAAATTCATAACAACAATTATGAGATTCTTGTTTTTTACAAGCCAGTTAAGTGCACCGACTTCTAAAAAGAGAAATAACCGAATCAGATGACTAATCACTGCGTGAAATTTACCTCATAAACAAAACGTTTTGAGTATTATTTCCCCTTATTATATAACATCGTTTTAATGGTTCATTTAGACTGTGGAGAAAATTTGAAAGAATCGATTCGTTGCCCATGAGCCCCGTTGAAATATTTTTCTATTAGATAACATTATAGTATATAAATGCCAGCATCAGTTTAAAAAGATATCCGTTACAAAAGGTACAAGTAGCAATGACTAAGCGGGGGAAGAAGCAGCAGAAGAAGAAGAGGAAGAATAAGAAACAGAAAAAGGCGAAGAAAAGGAAGAAAAAAGCAGTAGATAAGGAAGAAGAACAAGAAGAAGTAAAATAAGAAGAGGGAGAAGAAAATAAAGAAGTTTTTAATTTGAATAGCTTGGACTTAACACATTTTTAATGATTTCTGCCAAATTAATTAAATCTAAAATTATTAATTAACAAATATTAATTCGATTGATATGACTAATGCATAATGCATAAATTAACGTGCTTGTGTGTACGTAAATGCCGTATGAATTGAACAAATGCCCTATAAATTACTAATATTTAAGCAATATGAGCCATTGAATCCACTGAAACCATTGTTCTTCCACGGAACAACAAATGAATTAAAAACAGCGATGAAGAAACCGTTATTCAGTGATTAATCAAGAATTTCAAAACGTATTACATAAGCGCTAATTTCAATTATTTCAGATATTTATAAATACAGGGGCTACGTTTAAAAACAATGCCAAAGAGTTTAAATTTCCAATTTAGGAACAATGTATTGAAAGTTCAACTAGAAATTGAAGAAATTAGTAGATAAAAACTTGCACTATTTTCTGGCTCTATTATTGAAAAAATGTACGTGGTACATCATTAAATCTTATACAAAGTGTTTAAAAAACAGGCAACCATCATAATATCTAAAACTGGCATTCAAATACTTGTATGAGTATAAATATAATTCTACTAAAATAGATGTCGTTAGTTGATACAAACTATATCTGCTTTTATAGATTTCTACAGGTTGTGATAACCAGGATATTGAAATAACCTAAACGTCATCGAATTATGGGCGCGTGAAGATTAATCGAGCATTTAATGTAAATCTGAAGTAAATACTTTGAAGTAATTTTTGTCTACTGTACTTTAATTAATATAGATCGTGGATTGTGGTAAAGAAACAGGAAGGGGAATGAAGAATTTGCTATTACTTGTAAGCCAATTGTACTTCCTCATACTTCAAAGAACCTTCTTTGTTGTTTGAAATAAGTTACTACCTTGTGAATAGTAAGTTTGATCATGTATGCAAGGTATCTAATCTTCTCGCCTTCACCTAAGTTGAAATATAGTGTATACTATATATTGATGCCACAATGGCTTCTTTTTGATGATGCTGCAGTTTCAGCTTCAGGCGTTCTGGTCTTGATGGAAGGATGACGTCATAAAAACAATTTACCCTGCGAAGTTCCAGGAAGAGTATTATATAATGGATATAAGTAAAACAAGAGACTTATTATTACAAATAACTCTATGGAAAAGATAATGTTCCACTGTTCTAAACTGAGGTGTATTGCATTGACCATACACTACTAAAGAAGTTCTGTTTTTATCCACCAGAAGTCACTATCATCGATATCTCAATTCTTCAACCTCCTCCTCCACAGTTATCAATCTTTTTGATTGGTTTGATTCCACACCATCTGCTTCCATCGTCTTCTATTTCCTGCCAGCCTTTTCAGTTTGGTGTAGTTATTGCATAGCAGGGCGTTCATTATCTGACATATATACTGCAACCTTGGTCTTCCTCTTGCATTTCGTCCATCGATTACTCCTTCTACAATATTTTTAAGAATCCCCTCCCGTCTTACGATATGTCCCATTAATGTGGCTCTTCTCTTTTTAATGTTATCTATAATAGTCCCGTTTTCTTCTGCTCTTTCTCTTATTTCGACGTTTGTAATCCTGTCTACTCAGTTCACCCGTAACATGCGTTTATAGCACCACATTTCGAAAGCTTCAATTCTTTTTTTTTTTTATTAGTGGCGATCGTCCATGTCTCACATCCGTTTTAAATAGCTGTTTCTTCCTCTTTAGTGATATTCTATTTGATGTTAACAATCTGTTCTTATTGAGAAACATTATTTTGATTTCTGTTTTGCATCTTCCATCTCTTGTTACAGTGTTTCCTAAGTAGCAGAACTCTTCTACTTCCTCTATTACCCCACATTTTTCTTCTATATATTTTTACAAAAGAAAAAAATAAACGAAGAAAAGAAAAAATTTTCAACACGTATAGCCAAATATCTACTACCTTGTGATAACTAAATACGATCATTTAATGGTGATGATTGATTGTACGGGGAGGGTTGTTTTTGCCCTTTGACACCGCGCCCTCTTGGGCCTAATGTGCATCCCCTTTTGTCGCTAGTCGCTGTTAAGTAGATCCCTCCCCCTTATCTGGTCTAGTAGTTTGTCGATCAGACTGGCTTGCGGTTGTATCTCGTTGGGATTAGTTGCCTCAAAGATTTGATATCTTCTACGAGCTAAGGCTTCGCATTGGAACATTATGTGGAAGGCTGTTTCCTCTTCCTCGCCACACAGCCTGAATATGGATCTTCGTTAAATATCCCTATGCTGTAGAGGTGTTGTCTGAAGTGCCATTAGGAGTCCTGTCACTACTCCAATTTGAATCCTACTGAGTTGTAGCACTATTGGGGTAAACTTGTGGGGGTGATTACCCATCACAGCTTAGGTCTTTGTCGAGATGAGAGTCTCCAGTGTTCCGAATGTTTGATTACGATCCATTCGTTGACTGCTCCTCTCACTATTCGTTTAGTTAGGCCGACCACAGGTTCAGGCCTTGGGAACGGTGTTTCAAATCCTAGTTTTGATAGAATACCAGTGTTTTCATTTCCTTCTATGCCTCTGTGGCCTGACACCCACACAAGTTTTACCTTGTTAGAGTTTGCCAGTGTTAGGAGACTACGAAAGCAGTTCCAGACAAGTTTTGACTTAATCTGGTTTGAATTCAGTGCTTTCAAAGCTGCCGACTGTCAGAGTTAATAAGGATGGTGTTGTTTGTATAGCCCTTTCATATGTTCTCATCTATTGCTGCTATAATTGCATAGGTTTCAGCTTGGAATATTGTGACAGTTTGCCCCAGAGATATGAAGGTACTATATCTTGGTTTGCTGCCGTATACACCAGCTCCGGTTCCGTTCCTCGTGAACCGTCTGTAACCACACTTCTTTTTGCCTTGTAATGGTTCTTTCCTAATATTGGTTCCAGGCCAACTTGGTGTCTACAGTCACATCCAAGTATTTGACCTCCCCCTTGCTTTGTACAGTTTCTCCGAAGAGTTAGGGAGGATTTATGCGTCCGTGATTTCTCTTCCTAGTGTATGGTAAGAGGCTGGTTTTTGCAGGATTTACTGTAAGGTTTTCTTTGTTACACCATGTCTCCACTTTAGCCAGAGCATGTAATGGTGAGTATGTTGTTAAACAAATCGCTGTTGCCTGGTTCCATGCTGACAATCGACGAAGGTTCTTCTAAAATCTGTTACTTTAATTGTTAAATATGCTTTATTCCAAACTTCTTATGAATATTCTTGTTCTTCTTCTTATATTAATTGATTGATTTGTTGTGTGTGCCCTTTAACACAGTGTCCTCTTGACCCTGTTGTGCATCCCCTTCTGTCTCTAGTCGCTATCAAATAGATCCGTCCCCTTTACCAGGTCCAGTAGTTTGTTGATCAGGCTAACTGGAGGTTATATCTCGTTGGGATTAATACCCTCAAAGATTTGGAATCTTCTGCGAGCTAGGACTTCTCATTCGAATATTACATGACAGGCTGTTTGTTCTTCTTCTTGTATAGCCTTTATTTCACCCACTGCTAAATATAGGCTACCCCAAACTTCTTCCATTTTTGTCTATTCGTTACCTGTTTTATCATATTTCCGTTGAAATAATATTGATTTGTCTCTGAGTGAATTTATACAATTAAGAAAAATATTCCTTCCATATGTCCCAAAAACCTCAATAATGGAAAGCAGACCTGAAAACGTCCATTAAGCATATTCAGTACAATGATTAGTACAAAAAGAATTACTTTAAGATACCTCCTTGGATTATTGTATATCTAACTAGTTGAATCGAACTTTGGTGAAAGACACATCACTTGCTTGTCAACACAACGCCGTCATTTGTTCTTCTTCTTCTTCTTCTTCGGCCTATTTGGATATCCACACCAGGATGTAGGTCCCTGTAATCATTTCCACGTTCTCATTCATAAAGCTGTTTGTGTCCAGTTTTTTTTAGTTATTACTAAAAATAAATTATTTAAACAATATTAATTTAGATTACACTTTCTACTATAAATTATTATTAATAAGTAGCCAGAAAATGGCCCATAACAAATATATAGACGTCTTTAAATTTATACATACACAATCATTAGTTAGTGAAATACTCATCGTAGATAAATACTAAACCATAACAAATATCAGTAGGCCGCTAAATAAACGAAAGTCATTTATTGCAAAATTACTCCCTTTAGAGTGGTTAATTCGGACGTAAAAATGTATACAAATGTTATTTTATCCTTCAAAATACACTATTATTGAGCTAAAAGGCCATAGTTTGCATCAATGTTGTATTTTACATCATATTAGATATTAAAAGAAAATAGTTGTAGTAGAAATGAAATAGAAAGGGACAATAGAGACAAACAGACAATAGAAAATAAAAACTATTTAACAATAGAACAATTTCCAACATATGCCGTTAAAAGAGAATACCCAGGGAAAAATACTTAAACACAAGACTGTTCCATTATTAAAAAATTGATCGGCTTCTGTATTGTTTTTAAAGAAATTGCAAGCAGCGCGTGGGGCGCAGCCCACAAGTTCAGGTAACGAAATGTTTCTTAATCGTTTGTTGTAAAACTCCATTGAAATTCATATTAATTAATAAGTAAATATAACATTTATAACGATTTCAAGGGGTTTTCTTCAAGTATTCAGACGTAATACACGTCATTGTATTGTAAATTACGTTTATCACGTCGAAATACGTATAAATCAAAATACTACCAATAAAACCTGCTCACATTATTAATATTATTGGTTGGATTTATAAAACATAATATTTATTAAATTTATATCAATTAAAAAGTATTTGGCCGCTATATACCATCAACTGTATTAACCCTCGCTCGGCGGAAATAATTTCACTTGCGCGGAAGCCGGAAATGGGTCTCTTGTGACTCGGCTCATGTTTTGCTGTTTTCACATAAATTTCGAAATAATAAAAGCTTGCATATTATAATATAATTATATTGTTTTTGTTTTTTACAACCATTTACAGTTATTGACCTGCAAACTAAATAAGGACATAAAATCGACATCCAGACATAATGCGTTAATTCAATGAAAAGTTTTCTTACAAATAGCGTAAAAATTACTTCTTACATAATTTACATTATTTTTTTACAGTAACTTGTCCACAGGTCTGACACATAAATTTAAAATAACTATCAGTAACTAGTAAGTTTATTTTCATTGCCTACACAGAAAGCAAACTTCCGGTCTCAAATAATCCAAGCAGATTATCTCAAGCATTTTTGAAAACTATCAGATAGTAACTTCTTGCATCACATGATCTAAGAATAAAATAATAATTTTATAATCAACCCTGAGGATGGGGTGTTAGCCAAAACACACTGCGTTACTTTTTAATTATGAAAAATTTATAACCTGATAGTTAGTGGAAAACAACTGCGAGCTTAACTCATCTTCAGGTCAGTGGCGAATCCAGGTGATATTAGGGAGGGGGGGGGGCAAAAAAACTATATTTAATAACATTTAATAATATAATGTGTAACAAAATAAATATGTTATTTAGATAGATATTAAAGCTAAGTCTTAGGGCTCTGGGATGGGGGGATAATTAACGCTATTTCCCCCCTTGTATCCGCGCCTGCTTCAGGACGTAAAATATTGAAAACCTAATTATAATGTTTTTAAACCACAATAAAGAGAACCCAATAGCTTATTAAATTGTTGGAGAAGCAATTAGCATTACGTACCAAAAAAATTAGGCTAAACGAAATTCAAAGACAATTAAACCGGCAAATTTTTTTTACATCGCTTTGAAAATAATGTTAACTACAGAAAATCGGTGTATACATATTTTTATGGTTTTTGTACAGGGTAAATCATCTAAGTTTTCCCCATTCAAAGTTGCTGAAACGCCCCAACATGCATGTATTACAGCAACTGAGATTATTAAATTTTTGAAAGTAAAAATTGATCGTAATTGCTCTTTGTCAAAGTTGATCGTTTTCTGTAATAACTAATAGTTTTACTAGCATTAATTCTGTTAGTATTAATCAAGAAAAACACACATTTGTGCCACCATTCTATAGTAAAGACTCAATAAGTGAAAAACAACAAAAAATAAATGACAAAGTTTTATAGCCCAGTAAAATAAGGATTCATCATCATCATTGAACCGTGCAATTCTTAGAATTATGGCTAACGCCTAAGGCGTTTCCAATCCATTTTTTGAGGTGAATCAATCCTCTTGTTCTTGGGTTTTCCACAGTTTGTTGTTGGTCCTGGCGGTCTCTGTTATCTTCTTCCATTCTTTCCTATCCTGCATATCGACCTCCAATCTTCTATTCCCAATGCCTTTATGTCCTCTTCTAGGGCATCCCTCCACCTTTTTCTTGGTCTTCCTTGTTTCCTGGATCCAAAGGATGTCCACATCGTAACCTTCCTTAACATCTCATTTGGTTTTCTTCTCATGGTGTGTCCAGCCCATCGTAGTCGCTGTGTTTTTATATATCTGACAATATTTTCCCCTCCAAGTTCTTCTTCTATTTCTTTATTCTTTTTCAGTCTTTTTTTCTCCCTCTCTTATTATGTTGGGTCCCAGTATTGTCTTCATTATTTTTCGTTCTATGATTTTTAGATCTTCTTCTTCTTTTTTGTTTATTGCTATTGTTTCCATTGCATAGGTTATGATAGGTCGTATCAGGGTTTTGTACATTTTTATTATTCTTGTTTTGCTTAATGTTTTGTTTTTTAGTAGGGTTTTATTCCTGCCCTATGCCTAATTTCCTTTCAGGAATCTCTCCTTCACTTTATTCTCCCCAGTTTGTCCCATCGTGACTCCCAGGTAATTGAAATTGTTGACTTTCTCGAACATTATGTTCTGGTGTTTTTAGACAATTTTGTGCGTGCTGGTATGCTTTCCCTAATATCATGTATTTTGTTTTTACTTCATTTATTTCCATACCATATTTTATTTGTCTCTCTAGTCGGTCCATGGCTCTTATAATATCTTCTTTCCTATTCCCTAAGACTGCTATGTCGTCTACGTACGCTATTATTTTAATATGGTCCTCTGTTTTTGAATTATTTGTTCTAGGGTGTGTAAGGCATTTACTTATAGCCGATCTGTCCGGTCTGAAGCCATTCTGGTGGTCTATTTTTTTTGCAATTTTCTTTTCCCCCTTTTTATGTACTGGGATTATTATACTAGAATTCCAGTCCTTCGGTATTTTGTTTTGTCTCCATATTTGTTTGATTACATGACATATTTGTGTTTGTGTCTGCTGTCCTCCATATTTTAGCAGTTCTGCCTCGACTTCGTCTTCCCCCGGTGCTTTGCCGTTTTTTAGTTTCCTTATGTCTTCCTGTATTTCTTCGTCTTCGGGGCAATCCCCTTCTTCTTGTTCAGGCTGTATTTCTTTCTTTTGAATTTCTGCTTCTTCTGCAAATAACATTTCTTGGAAGTGTTGTTTCCATATGACACCCATCTTTTGTGGGTCATTGTATATTTTGCCGGTTTTGTCTTTTATTCCCCTGGTTATAGCTATTTTCTTATTGTGCTGGAGTCTGGTTTTTTTGTAAAATTGTTTTAGGTTGAAGTTTCTGCCTTCTTACTCTACATCTTCTAATTTCTTATATATCCAATCATTCATCGACTACATAGAATAAAGCAACAACTGCGATGCATTCGTTTCCACACCAACTTCCAGGTAGAATGTAGTCTTTATCACATGGTTTCCCCGATAGGCCTGATCCATGCTTATAAAATTACGATTCTTTCTCATCATTTTCTTCAACCTTTGGTACTTCTTTGTTTTCGTTTTCTTTAGTATCCCTTTCTTTCTCTGATGTATTCGATGTTAAATCATTGATGTGGTTTATGTCGTCTTGGTTAAGCAATCAGTTGAATACTGAGCACTGGGGATGCGTAATTAATAGCAATCGTTTGAAGCCCATACAGACGTTTTGCCACCTGTACCGAACGTACTCTTCAATACAATTTGTTGTAATTGAGAGAAATGTTATGGTCAAAATTGTGGGTGTAGAAAAGTGGCCGTAGCTTGGGGTCATTGTTGTGGGCAATCATGCCTCAATGCCATTTCTGTTGTAGATTCTTCTGACACTTCTGATGATATTTATCTAGAAGAATCGCAATAGAATGACATAAACCCCATCTACGATATAACATCGAGTACATTAGAGAAAGAAAGTGATACTAAAAAAGACGAAAAGGAAGAAGTGCCAGAGGTTGAAACCGGTGACGAGAAAGAATTATAATTATATAAACATGGATTGCCCGTACGTAAAAATTTGATATTATCTTTTCTGTAGAGAATTGTCCATTCTACAATTTTGTATAGCAATATCATCCAACCAATAGGAAGTGAGATATCCGCGATAAATCAATTTTCTTAACCTTTGACCTTGAAAAAGTATGCGAAGCCGGCATGATATCAATGGGGACCTTTTGGGCGTTACTTATAAAGCTTATTTAAACACGTGTACAAAAATCCAGCTGGATTCGAATTTTTCGGCAGATGCCCCATTTTTTTTATTTATCTCTACTATTATTTAATTCAGCAAATGTTTAAAACTGCGTTCATCCACTTCCACATTTTCTAATACATTTTAATAGAAATCTTCAGATTTGGACAAGTATACCAAATGCAGTTGATGAGACATGTGTCTTGATTATTCTATTTTGTAAATCACGTTTATTTACGGTTTGGTATACCTACTATTTCTTTAATTGTACCCAAAGAAATGAGTCTAGTGGAGTGATATTGCAACTTCTTCGTGGACGCACGGTTCCTCATTCCTTCCAATACACTACGCATTATTTAAGGAATTCATACAATCCAACTGTAAGGATCAGGACATCCTTTATGTTGGTACCAAAGTGTTTGTCGTACATTGAGTTCTACAGCTTCCAAAATATTTTGTAGGAAATCCCAGTAACATTGTCCGGTCAAATCTGTACGGAAGAAATGTGGTCCAATAAGATGGTTAGCTTCTGTACCACATTACACACTTACAGAAAAAAACTTTTTCAAGATGGGTAACCATGGGCGCTAGTGCGGATTCTCTTGTGTGTTAATTGTGCGAGTTTTACCTATTCCCTTAACCATTGTTTAAGTATTTAGCCTCATTGCTAAATAAGACATAATTTAAAAAAAGGTCTAAAAGAAGTTTATTCTGAAAGAAATTACAAAAACAATAACTTCTGGGAAGGTCATTTGCATACACGAGGGTATTTTTTAAATAAGGTCCGTCTTTTAATAAGAAGAAAAATAATGTAAATATCATTAAAATATATTTTTTCCATATTCTACATACTTTTATCTACTTTTCTACATAATTTCCATTTTCGTTCAAACATTTGTCATACCGCTCAACAAGTTTTTGAATTCCGATGTCAAAGAAATCTGCCATCTGTGAAGAAGCCCAATCCATGACTGAAGTATTCACTTCTTCGTCGCCGTTGAACCGTTGACCACCAAGGAACTCCTTTAAGTACCGAAACAAGCGAAAATCACTGGATGCAAGGTCTGGACTGTAAGGTGGATGATCCAGTTGTTCCCATCCAAAAGACCTGTGTTTGTGCAGAAACATGTGGCCTTGCATTGTCATGGAGCAACATCACACCGGAAGACAGTAGGCCACGCCGCTTGTTTTGTATGGCACGCCGGAGTTTTATCAAGGTCACACAATACGCATCAGAATTGATTGTTGTGCCTCTCGGCATAAAATCCACTAAGAAGATCCCTTTCCTGTCCCAAAAGACAGTTGCCATGATCTGTCGTGCCGAAATTGTCTGTTTGGCTTTCGCTCTGGTTGGCGACGATGTGTGTCGCCATTCCATTGACTGTTGCTTGGACTCAGGAGTCATGTGAGATACCCAAGTCTCATCTCCTGTAACGATATGATCGAACAATTCATCTCCTTCCTGATTGTACCGAGTCAAAAACAATAAAGCACAGCCCAATCTTTTTGATTTGTGATCGTCAGAAAGCAGTCTTGGAACCCACCGAGAACACAAGTTTTGATAATTCAGTTTCTCCGAAACAATGGCGTACAGAACTGGCTTTCAAACCTGTGGAAATTCAATTGATAACTTTGAAATCATGGATCGTCGGTCCTCTCGAATTTTGTTGTCCACATCACCAACCAAATCTTCAGAAATCGGAGAAGATCGGCCAGGGTGTGGCTCATCATGCACATTAACCCGCCCGTCCTTAAACATTCTCACCCACTTTCGAACTTTACTGTCACTCATAGCATTATTACCGCAAATTTCACAAATCTGACGGTGAATTTCCGCTGCTGCCAAGTTTCTTGCACTTCAGAATCGAATTACAGATCGTATCTCACAGTCGGCGGGCGACTGAATGTTCTGAAATATTATAAACTTCTACAGATCAGCACAAAGACAAACGATTGCTGTTCACTGTCTTTAATTTTACTAATTAATTTTTCATATTTATAATTGTTCTGGGTCTATATCTTCTGGAGTTAACAAATTTACCTTTATTTAAAAAAAAGTTTCAAGGGGTATAAATATTTTGGCAGGCGGTGGGCTTCCAGTTGCATAGCGCCTGATCTATAAATTACGGGCTGCACCTGTATTTCCGCGTCGTTCACCAAAAATATGCAAATCTGTTTTTCGTTATTTCAAAACATTAAGTAAATTGTCTTAACTAGTGATTTTGATTGTTATGTTATCTGTATGTTGGGTTGCGTCTACTAGTTCTGAGGGGGACAACTTAGCTGACCCACTCTGTATAATACCACGAATAAAATTAAATTTCCAATTGAATTTGCAATTATTAATCAAGAAATTCCTAAAGCTGAGAATTTATGCAAGGTTAGATCGAAAGTTAAGCCAAAGTTGATCAACGTTTCAAAGACGCCAAATTTGCATAATTCTATATTAATCATACACACAGCATGTTTTCTTTGAATTCTCTATTTAACACACTTTTTACACGTGTACCATTCGATGTAAATTATAAATCAGTCAACCATGTTATTTTGATCTTAGATAATAGTATTTGCACTCCACATTCCTTCCTATATCAATTTTTTCAAATGATATTAAAATGTGATAATTTAAGAGTTTCTATTTAAAAAATCAAATTAATTTAACTTAATTAGCTAATTTAACGTCGATTTTAAGTACAATGCAAGTTGAATTTCAAATTCAATTTTTAGGAGAAATAATACCTATTGAACATGTTTTCAAATACATCTAAGATTATTGATTTCGCTAATCGTCGAAAACAACCCTTTAGCTGAAATGAACTTGTACACTCCATTTAGACCAAGAAAAAAGTTTAAAAGCATCAATAAGTTATCATTAATTATATATTTTTATTCATAGTCTCTATGAAGTCATCTTTCAGGGCTCAGGCCGCGTCGTCGTAGGCGTGAATGATGCTGCCGTTTCGCTAACCGTTGCAGGTAGCATTTTCAAAGTGTAATCTTAACAAATTTACCTTGCCACTACAAGTTTTCTTATCAGAACTGGTTTTGTGATATCTTTTAAAGATATTTTATGATAAAATACCGTTATTATTTTTCCACGATATTAAAAAGCATCCGTCTCTTTTTCTTGTGGTTCAGAAATACTAGAATGTGTATAAGTACTTTTTCAGAAAACTGCGGGTTTTAGTTTAAAATTAATCTAATTTGGCATTGATTAAAAATTACCACAAAAGAACAATAAGAAGTAAATAAATTATCATGAAAATAAATTATATAAAAATTATTTTGGCTTACATATATAAAAAAAAACTTGTGCTTACTTTTACCCCTGTTGATGTCACTATCAACTTCAATAACAGTCGGCGAACAAGAAGCGAAGTGAAGTATTTCTTAAAATTTTTCTTTTTAGAACTAACCAACTAACAATTTCCTAGTTTTTATTAAAAATGTTAAAATACGTAAATCGCCTTAAAATATCAAAGTACAAAAATGGAAAACGAACCGCTGGGGGGAGGGGGAGTTTCGAGTCCAAGAGGCAGAAACTGGACTGTCCCCTCTTGAATGTTTGCCACTTTTTAGTTTACCTACTCTGTTGCGCTTCGAAAAATCGTAAAGAAGGGGTTAATTTCAAAAATACACTTTGACGACTAATAATTCCACTCTGGTTGGACCGATCGACACGAATTTGTTTTTGTCAGATAAAATATCGTCGGCTTAGGCCTGCCAAAATTGCAAAATTGACCAGCTTTGGGGATGCGTGGCCTAGTTGTTGGTTGATATAGCCATCTACGGTATTCGATAGGACAATCCTTGCTCTATAATGTTCAAAAACCACTGTCTTCAGGTGTGAAAGTGTCGAAACGCCGGGATCATAAGACGGCAGCCCTAAAATACGGCTTGCGGGGTAGTTCGCCAAGGGCCTGAAAATGTTTACTATAAAGAACTGTAACTCCGAATCCACGTGTCTTTGGCGGAAACACTCGAGAGAAGGTTAGATGAGCCTTGCCGAACTGTATAACGTTGTGTATGTGCGTGCAACAAATTTTATTGGACCTTCTTAACCGCGAAAACTGTTTTTCAGATTTGGACAATTGCCATTGCCATTTCGAGCAAACGATTATTACAATAATCGGTGAAGAGCTATCGAAATTGGGCTTGCACCTTTGGAAAGAGCGTGCCACTGGAAAGCGTAGAATCGATCAAACCTGCTTGGAGAGACCGCCGCGCGGTTGCACGTACATGCTTTACTTACAACTCCATAACTCCGGTACCGAAACAGTAACTATGACCCGTCCCCTTTTCAGTCCTCTAAATTCTTCTTTTTCCTTCTTTCTTTTTTTATCGTCTTATCCACTTTCATCTGTCCTAACCCAATTATCTATTTGGCTTTCTTTCTTCCCATCTTCCATTTCGTTCCCTATTTTTACCTGTTGCCTTCTTCCTCTTTTCCTTTGTTCAACGTCTTTTGTCTTATTTATCCCTCCTGTTTCCCTATTTTGTTTTCCTTTTCTTTATCTTCAATCTTTTTTCTCTTTTGTGGCACCACCCCAGAGCTGTATAACATTGTGTGTGTGAAACTCTTGCCTGAATTTTATTAAATCTACCTTGCCATTTCGAGCAAACGATTATTACAATAATCGGTGAAGAGTTATCGAAATTTGGCTTGCACCGTTGGAAAGAACGTATTCCTGGAAAGGGTGAAATCGATCGAACCGGCTTGCGCAGACCGCCGCGCAGTTGTACGAAAGTTTTCTACTTAGAGCTCCATAACTCCGGAACCGGAACAATAACTATGGTCCGCCCCCGTTCCTTCCTCTAAATTATTCCTTTTTCTTTTCTAATTTTTTATCTTCTTTCTTCTTTCTTCTTTCCTAGCCTCTTTCATCCCCCATTTTCACCTATTCCTTGCTTTTTCTCTTCTTCATTCAGCCTCTTTTTATCTCATTTCCTCTTCTTGATCCGGTTTCTTCTTTTCCCCGTCTATATTTTCCATCCTTTCTCTTATTCTATTACCTTTCCTAAAGCTGTACAACTATTAAACCTACCTTGCCTTTTCGAGCAAAAGATTATTACAATGATCGGTGAAGAGTTATCGAAATTTGGCGTACACCGTTGGAAAGAGCGTATTAATGGAAAGGGTGGAATCGATCGAACCGGCTTGCGCAGACCGCCGCGCGGTTCCACGAAAGTTTTCTACTTAGAGCTCCATAACTTCGGAACCGGAACAATGACCATGGTCCGTCCCCGCTGCTTCCTCTAAATTCTTCCTATTCCTTTTCTCATTTTTTATCGTATAATCCACTTTTTCTTTCCTAACCTCATTTTTTTAATCATTTCTCTCTTCCCATCCTCCCCTTTCATCCCCATTTTCATCTACTCCTTGCGTCCTCTTTTCTTCGTTCAATCTCTTTTTTTTTTCATTTCTTCGTCTTGATCCTCTTTCATCTTTTCTCCTTCTTTATCTTCCACTCTTTCTCTCTTTTCTGGTATCTCCTCCTGTCTGAATTTTATTAAACCTGTCTTGCCATTTTGAGCAAACGATTATTACAATAATCGGCGAAGAGTTATCGAAATTGGGTTTGTACCGTTGGAAAGAGCGTAGAAATGGAAAGGGTGGAATCGATCGAACCGGCTTGCGCAGATCGCCGCGCGGTTCCACGAAAATTTTCTACTTATAGATCCATAACTCCGGAACCGGAACAATGACTATGGTCCGTCCCGCTCCTTCCTCTAGATTCTTCCTGTTCCTTTTCTCATTTTTTATCGTCTAATCCACTTTCTTCTTTCTTAACTTCATGTTCTTTATTCATTTCTCTCTTCCCATCCTACCCTTTCATCCCCCATTTCCACGTATTCCTTGCGTTCTCTTTTCTTTGTTCAACCTCTTTTTTTTCTTATTTCTTCGTCTTGTCCCCCTTTCTTCTTTTCCCCTTATTTATTTTCCATTCTTTCCCTTTTTCTGTTACCTTTCCTAAAGCTGTACAACTATTAAACCTACCTTGCCATTTCGAGCAAACGATTATTACTGTAATCGGGGAAACGTTATCGGAATTTAGCTTCCACCGTTGGAAAGAGCGTATTAATCGAAAGGGTGGAATCGATCGAACCGGCTTGCGCAGACCGCCGCGCGGTTCCACGAAAGTTTTCTACTTAGAGCTCTATAACTCCGGAACCGGAGCAATGACTATGGTCCGCCCCCGCTCCTTCCTTTAAATTCTTCCTGTTCCTTTTCTCATTTTTTATCGTATAATCCACTTTTTCTTTCCTAACCTCATTTTTGTTATTCATTTCTTTCTTCCCATCCTCGCCTTTCATCGCCATTTTCATCTACTCCTTGCGTCCTCTTTTCTTCGTTCAATCTCCTTTTTTTTCATTTCTTCGTCTTGATCCCCTTTCTTCTTTTCTCCTTCTTTATCTTACACTCTTTCTCGCTTTTCTGGTATCTCTCCCAGCGCTGTATAACATTGTGCGTGTGAGACTCCTGTCTGAATTTTATTAAACCTACCTTGCCATTTTGAGCAAACGATTATTACAATAATCGGCGAAGAGTTATCTAAATTTGGCTTGTACCGTTGGAAAGAGCGTAGTAATGGAAAGGGTGGAATCGATCGAACCGGCTTGCGCAGACCGCCGCGCGGTTCCACGAAAATTTTCTACGTATAGCTCCATAACTCCTGAACCAGAACAATGACTATGGTCCGCCCCGCTCCTTCCTCTAAATTCTTCCTGTTCCTTTTCTCATTTTTTATCGTCTAATCCACTTTCTTCTTTCCTAACCTCATGTTCTTTATTCATTTCTTTCTTCCCATCCTCCCCTTTCATCCCCCATTTCCACCTATTCCTTGCGTTCTCTTTTCTTTGTTCAACCTCTTTTTTATCTCATTTCTTCGTCTTGTCCCCCTTTCTTCTTTTCCCCTTATTTATTTTCCATTCTTTCTCTTTTTCTGTTACCTTTCCTAAAGCTGTACAATTATTAAACCTACCTTGCCATTTCGAGCAAAAGATTATTACAATGATCGGTGAAGAGCTATCGAAATTTGGCTTGCGCCGTTAGAAAAAGCGTGCCACTAAGAAGCGTGCAACCGATAGAACCGCGCAGGCTGGCATGCGAAGACGCAAAAGTGTTCTACTAAGAACTCCATAAGTAACTCCACAGTAACTATCGCCCGTCCTCCTTTCCTGGTTCTAAACTCCTTCTTTCCCTTTTCTCATTTTCTACGCTTTTATCCGCTTTCTTCTTTCCTAACCCCATATTCTGTTTCCCTATCTTCCTTCCCATCCTTCTCTTTCGTCCCCCATTTTTACCAATTCCCTCCTTCCTCTTTTCTTTGTTCAACTTCTTTTTTGTCTCATTTCTTCGTTCTGTTTCCTTTTTTGCGTTGCTCCTTCTTTATCTTCCGTTCTTTCCCTCTTTTCAGGCATCTTTCACAAATCTGTATAACGTTAAGTGTGTGCGACCCCAGTCTGAAATTGTTTAGACGTTCATAACCGCGAAAACTCATTTTCGGATTTGGGCTATTAAACCTAACAGATTATTTCAGTGATCGGTAAAGTGCTGTCAAAATTTGGCATGCGCCGTTGATAAGAGAGTATCACTGGAAATCGTGCAACCGATCGAACCGGCTTGCACAGAGCGCGAACGTTTTCTACTTAGAGCTCTATAGGTAACTCCGGAACCGGAACAGTAACTATGGCCCGTCCCTCTTTCCTGCCTCCAAAGTCTTCCTCTTCCTTTTCTCATGTTCTTATCCTCTTATTCACTTTCTTCTTTCCTAACCCGATGTTTTATTTTCCTTTCTTTCTTCCCACCCTCACCTTTCGTCCCCCATTTTTACCTATTTCCTCCTTCCTTTTTTTGTTTTTCTTCCACAATCTCGTCCTGTTCCCCTTTCTTCTTTTCCTTATCTTTATCTTCCCTTTTTTTTCTCATTTCTATTACCTTTTCCCTTCTTCCATGTCCCTACTCTCTGCTCTTGTTCTCTACTTTTCACCCTCCCATTGTTACGCTCGTTACTCAGGAGGATTCTGGGGAGTAGTATGAGGGGTCCGTTTTCTTTTAATTATAAACAAAATCTGTAGGAAAGATTTTATTACGCAACCACAGGAAATAAATAATCTAATGAAGCACAAAAGAATACTGAATTAAATAGTTTAAAAAATAATATATTTCCATTTAAAACGTCGCATCCTAACTCAAGCACAGTCGAAAAAAATTTTTTTTTATATTTCTGCGTGTGCTCGGGAATTCCCTAAAACGTTTTATTGGAAATATACTTTTCTAGCACAAATATAAAAGATATTCATATTTCTAGTTCGCTCGGTACACAAACGAGCTTATGTTTATGTGAAGTTCTCTTAAAACAGCCCCTGAATATAAATAAATAAAAACTGTGCTATATCCAAGAACCAAAACATATACATTGATGTGAATTTTTTTTATTTTTAGAAATATTATGCAACTTGTTTTTAAGCGATAGTATATCATGTTATATAAAATATAAGCGCTGATTTATGAATCTTATTAGTGTATAACATAGTTTAGCAAACAAAATAAATAAAGTGTAGTTATTTTATGTAATACCTTCACATTTAACAGCAGAGCACGTTTCATATTTTTATACTTCAGCAGCTATTTTGTTGCAGTTATTAGTTATGCTATGAATTAATTTCCCATATTAATACTGTTATCCATTTTAGCACAGGATACTATTACATCGCGTAATTATTCTTAGCCAGCATAATAAACTGAAAACATATACAATCTTCTTCCTGTTGTAAACTGAGAAGACCAAAGTATCCAGACGGTCGCTAAATGTTTACAACTTCGTTCAAATTAAAACTTTAACTTTGAATTTCTTTGCCTCTTACGAGATATGTGTCTCTGTTGCACGTTCTAAATTACCACAGACATAGAGGACCTACAGCTTAACGTGGGCTTCGAATCATGGGAGGTAAATACTTCTACACCAGAGGGGGTAATATTTTGATGGTTTGCCATTGCCTTGCGTGAGAAAATGGATGTTTCGGGCCTGGGAATTGAACCCTAGACCTTCAGCGTGGAATACTAGTCCGCTGACCTATAGCCCACGCCGGTATTTCTATTTCTCTCTCTCTCTCTCTCTCTCTCTCTCTCTCTCTCTCTCTGTCTGTCTTAACAAATACACTTAAAATGACTACTTTCAAGTTTTTAACATTTTAGGGTAATTAATATTGTTTGTATAATAACTTTTCTATATTATTGAGCATCCAAATTAACTCATGCTAGGAAATAACTGTCTTCCTTATTCCGAAGGCCAACAACTTAGAATTTGCCTTAATATTAGCAACTATATTTCATCGAGCGTAGTTTATTAATTATTCTGTCAAGTTCTGGCAACATTAAACACACGAAGCTTTCTTTGATGCGCCGCCACTGGACAGAAACTCGAAACATTCCAAATAAGGTAGCGTCGGAATTTGAATAACTTAACGGAGCTTGCCTGCAAAACATGATCTTTCTCAACTTCTTTCGTCTGCACTGTTTTGCAACAACAGAAAGACGTATTTAAAAATAAATGTTAAAGCGTTCTAAGAATGTGATGCCTATTAATCTACTTAAAAGTTAAGTTTCTCCAGTATTTAATCTGAAAAATACTCCGACTCGTTTCCCACCAACTCGAAATACAGTAAGATCAGCAAAATTGTTGATAAGAATTGACAGTAGAACGTTTATAACATTTACCTAGAGATAAGAGGGCGAGGAACCATTAATGAGAAAAATAGAAAAACAAACTCTTTGGGGCCACTCTTTATGATAGTGGGATCAAAATATAAACAGCTCAAATCCTCATTTACGTAATTTTAATGGTAATAGGTAAATAGGTACACATATTTAAACCAGTAATAGATTGGCTCAAATATTTTCAATGGTACTATTCATTTTTCAAAAATAAGTTTATTTTTTTGAACTAAAAAATTAAATAAAATTTTGTTTGAGAACTGCTGATGATACATAGAAAATGAATTTACGCTGTAGAAGGTTATTACCTAATTGTAAAGGAAATCCAAAGTGGCAAACACGTAAAAACTTGTCTGGTTTGTGATAATTGAATAGAAATTACTGACCTACCTAATAGTATTGGTTTGTGGCAGGTGATAAGAAATTTTTTTGCACTTCTATCTTACTCTCCTTTGCATAATATGTCTTTGAACTCAAATTTTTGTAATTATCCTGCGGTACTCAAACAATTTTGGGTCAAATTTTCAATTATTATTTCCTCATATCTTAAGGGTCCCATTGCCAAAGAAATGTTTTTTCTAGTTTGTATATATTGTAATCTACCATCGGATTTAATATTTGTATCTATTTTGATACACCCTGTACAACCTTGTAGATTAGTTGCATTGAGTGATATTGAAAATTGAAAAAATCAATTGCAAATTGTCTGAAAACGCACTTTTCTCTGAGGCCTGGATGCAAACATTTTTCAAAATTTTCATTTATTTAATAAAGTTTATTTGAACTGGATCGACAAATTTTGCAAACAGGCCTTAGAATCGAAATTTCGAAAAACCGTAGCGATTCTAATTCTGAAAGTAGATAACTTGGAAAAAAATGATTGGTTTGTACGCAGCTCTGTATAGTATCTTGTTTCTAAAATTACAGATTAGGTATAATTTTTAGTTTTAAAGTTCTACAAAATCAGGTTTCCTTGTCTCTCTCTCTCTCTCTCTCATGCGCACTCTCTTTATCTTGCCTTCTCTCCCTCTCTGTCTCTAGAACAGACATTAGTACAGATACTAAATACCAATACAAAAAAATACTAAAAAATACTCAATACTTTATTTTTGGAGGTATAGTACGAAAAATAATCACCTTTTCGGATTTCTAGAGATTTCAAACTTATATTTCCCTTAAAATTCTATTTTCCCACTCTAAAGCAGTAGTTTATAGTATGGAAACATAACCACCTTTTTTTTTATTTCTAGAGATCGCTAACGGATATTTCCGCTAAAATCCATTTTTGCGACTAAATCACTACTTCTTTTTAGTTATAGTATGAAAAACTGATCACTATTTTTGGATTCTGGAGATTCCAAACGGATATTTCAATTGTTTTTATAAAATATTTTTATAGTTATGGCGTGAAAAAAAATCTTAATTACGGACTTCTACAGATTCCAAATGGGTATTGCCGTTAAGAGCAATTCTTTACAATACAATACTTTTTCTATATTTCTCATGTGTACAAATAATAATCTTCCTGTGTTTTTAGAAATTCCAAGTGGGTATTTCCCTTTAAATGAATTTTATTAACCAAAACAACTACTTTTATAGTTATAATATGAAAGATCAATTACAGTTCTGGCTTTCTAGACATTTTCAACGGGTATTGCCGGTAAAAGCAATTGTTTACTAAACACAATAATTTTTCTATATTTATGATGTGAACAAATAATCACCTTCCTGTGTTTCTAGAGATTCCGAATGGGTATTTCCGTTAAAATACATTTTTCTGACTAAACCACTACTTTTGTTTTAGTTACGGTGTAATAAAATAATCACTGTTTTGGGTTTGTGAGATTTCAGGCAGGTACTGCCGTTAAAAGAATTTTTTAATAAAAAAATACTTTCCTGTAGTCATGGTGTGTACAAATAATCATCTTTCTGTATATTTAGAGATTCCAAATGGGTATTTGATTTGAAATTCATGTTTTGAGAAAAACAACTATTTTTATAGCTTACGTATGAAACCAATAATTATTGTTTTGGACTTCTAGAGATTTCGAACGGCTATTGCTGTTACAAGCAATTGTTTACTATATACAATACTTTTTCTATATTTATGGTGTGTACAAATAATTAATCATCTTTCTGTATTCCTAGAGATTCCAAATTGATAAATGCCTTGAAATTCACATCTTTGAGGAAAAAACAACTATTTTTATAGCTAGGGTATGAAAAAAAGTAGTTACTGTTTTGGACTTCTAGACATTTCAAACGGGTATTGCCGTTAAAAGCAGTTGTTTACTAAATCCAATACTTTTTTTATATTTGTGGTATGTAAAACTTTCCGTATTCTTCGAGATTCCAAATAGGTATTTCCCTTGAAATGCATTTTTTGACAAAAACAACTATTTTTGTAGTTGTGGTATGAAAATATAAATTATAGTATTGGACTTCTAAACATTTCCAACGGGTATTGCCGTTAATAGCAATTTTTGTCACTAAATTACTACTTTTGTTTTATTTACGGTATGACAAAGTAATCACTGTTATGGGAATCTATAGATTCCAGGCGGGTATTGCCGCTACAGCAATTGTTCCAATTCTTTACTAAAACAATACTTTTTTATAGTTAAGGTACAGACAAATTATTACATTTCTGTGTTTGTACCGATTCCAAATGGGTATAGTCGAGTGTCGTCTTATTTGACGGGTGGCCCTTCGCAATACGAACCACAACACTTGTATAGTTAAATTGCTCTCTTTCGAGCTCCTTAGTTCGTGTAGGCTATTAGAGCGAGCGCAAGTCTTGCAGTTTGCCGCTCTAAAATTTATGAAATGCACTGCGGTGACTTGTGAAACGAAAAGAGGTAGCACTTACAGTGTTCAGTGGTTCCAAAACAGGTGATTTCCATTGTTAATTTTCAGATGAAAACATTTTACATTTAATTCGACTCTTGTTTTTGGTTTCTTGAGCGCGTGGCCGCCCATCTTAGTTCAACCGGTTATTTTACCTGAGTGCGGACTTTGCACCCGTCAAATAATACGAAGTCTAACTAGATTTCCTCTAAAATATATTTTAAATGAAACTATATAAAGTTTATATAGTTACGGTATGAAAAACTAATCAGTATTTTGGGTTTCTAAAGATTCCAAATGGGTATTTCCGTTAAAATACATTTTTGTGACTAAATTGCTACTTTTGTTTTGGTTACGGTATCTAAAAATAATCACTGTTTTGGGTTTCTATAGATTCCTAGCGGATATTGCCGCTAAAGCAATTCTTTTAATTCTTTATTAAAACAATAATTTTTACTTTCCCATACCTTATAGGTATAGGGTAAGTATTGAAATCATGAAAATTTTCGAAATCGAGATTTTAACGGATATATCCGTTTTGGGTCTCTAGGAACCCAAAAAAGTGGTTTTTAAAAAATGTCTGTCTGTGGGTGGGTACGTACGTATGTACGTACGTATGTACGTACGTATGTGACGCTCCTACAGCCGAAAGTATTGCTCCGATTTTGATGCGCTTTGGAATGCGGGG
>JABXWE010015872.1:0-44852 GCA_014611495.1 Limonius californicus | reverse complement strand
TATATATATATACATATATATTGCTGTGCTATTATAATGGGGGGGGGGGGCTTAAATGCTAATCGAGCAAAAGTGTCATTAAAGTTAAAAAATTTATAGTGTAAATTAATAAAATTTTTAAAAATGGGTTTCGACAGCTTGACGGTTTTCCCATCTGTCATAAACCTTGTAATTTCATTGGTTGTCAAGTAAAACTAAGCTTCTAAATTCGATTAAATAATTGAATTACTCATTCACCTTTGAATCGCCGTCGGGGTAAGACGTGTTTTCCGGGCCAATATAAACTCTTTCCCCGCCAGTCAACGATTACTAAATTTTAAATTAGAGATTACTTTTGTTTTTTTTTGGAATCGCATAAAAAATGTAATATTTAAAAAGAGAATATAGCATCATCAAACGAAGTGTGGTTTGAATCGCCCCAAAATAAAAAAAATGGTCAAGAACGATGTGACGGGAAAAGCCGGCAACCACGGAGAGTTGTACCAACCAGGTGCAGGTGAATGCAGTCTGTGTACCAGATGGATAGCTGTCCAGGGGCGTTTTAGCGTGCCTAACTAAAGTGTAAGGGTTGATGCTGATAAAAGGTAAACTAGTTACGGTGACATTAAAACAAAGTGAGGGTTGAAAGAATTTGCACTAGTTATTTTTTTTAACGTTTTTCAACTTTCTGAACGAGACGAAGCCACGAGTAGAGACTAGAGACACTTTTATTACATAGCAACTTTTTGTCGCTACCTACGTGGGGCGATAATTATAATTATTTAAAGGATAACTATAGCAATATATATGTATATACAATAAAAAATAGATTTTCTATGCAACTGTTCGCATTTAGAAGTTACTAGTCCTAAACCAAATATAAGAAATAATGCAAATCTCTGATATACGTTGAATGGTTGAGGATATATTAAATTAAATGTATACATGTTAAGTTCTTACCTTCGGTCGATTTAATTAGGTCCAACGTGGAGGCGCTATTCTAAACGGAAAGGCTACGCAGTCGCAAATATTCCGTTTCCGCTGAATGTGAAAGCGGCCTTTCAACTCCAAATAAACATGAAATACAAAGGCAAAATTTAATTTGAGGCCTGGTTTGGAAGATATTAGAGTACAAGGAAGTATTTTACATAATATTGTTTGTCTTGCAGTGTTGGAGGAATTGTTATATCAGATGCCGTATAGACCGTATAAGTTAAAAAAAAACAATTTTTGTTAAAGAATAGTATTTTTTAAATAATTGTATATTACCTCTATATATATATTATATATATATATATATATATATACGCACACAACGATGTTAATTTTACTTTAGAGGTACTCCGGTTCGATTTCTAAACGTATAAATCTGCTTTCCTTCTTAACGAGTTACAAAACGTTGGAATATCTAGCATGTAACCCAAACATTCGAGTAGCCATTAATAAAATACGACACACGTCAGCTAAATTTCTGTAGTGTTGTATGGTTTAAGAGAATCGTCGAAGAACATACGTAACGTCACAAATAAAAATAAACTTTGTGTCATTGTTTATCTTGGCGCTGGTTTATGTTGTTCCACATAGGGAAATATAAAACTATTGTAACATCGTCCTAGAACATATGCGCCAAAACATGCGGTGTTGTCAGATTGCACAATTAACAAGTAATCTAGAGATTTTACTGAACCTTTAAAATATACTTTGGAAATGTATTCACCAGTAAAATACATGTAATCAGCAGAGTGACTATCTGGATTATTTATAAAAGATCCAGTTCAAGATGACCAAAATATTATAAAAAGCTACGTAATGAATTTAAACATTAGTGGCCTTTCCAAAATGAATTAAAAACATGTCAGTGTTGGTCCATGAACATCATTTTGGAATAACGGGAGCGCTAGATAAACAAGTTCTTTATTAGCGAGATATGGACAAGGGCAAATCTATAATGAGTAGCATATCTGTAATAAGATTCAAAAGACTAATGTCGAAGAATCCATGCCCAAACATGCCAACAGCAACACCATTTTAAAAAGCTTGGCAGTGGTATTTTGTACTTCGGTGGTCAGTAACCCTACCGACTGCGCCATGTTTTCTATCTCATATATTTGCTGTCTAACTTATTACAGACTGTGATTACAATTAATTATATCTGCAATTCTTCACTTAACAATCACTTAATTTTAGACTTTCTTGGTGTTGTCGGCTGGTGGTTGGTTGACGTTGTTACTACTTTGTGGTATATGCACCTATATAAAAAATTAGAGGATAACTCATGATTCAACATATATTTAAAAAAATTGGTAGCAATATTCTGGATTTCGGTGAACTATCATACACTGTTGTTATGAATCATTTCTCCAAATGGTTAGAAATCCTACCGACTGCGCCATGATTTATAACTGATATATTTATTAAGCAAACTTATTACAAACTGTGATTACAAATAACTACGCCTACTTTTCACTTAACAATTACTTCATTATAGATTTGTTTATTGTTGTCACCTGATGATTGGTTAACCGCTACTACTGTTGTGTGGTTTGTTCACCTATATAACATATTATGAACAACTTGCTGATATTCATCATTACTTATAACCATGTTTTTAAGTAGTTAATGGTGTTTAGAGTACCATTAATGAAGTGTTTCCTAAAACTATAGAGTTTGAAAAACGAGAAGTTCGGATGTTTATAATTTTGAAATTTTAAAAGATTTACAAAATATGACCAGAAACACGTACTTAGTAATAGAATAAGCTAATAGTTATTCATACTTGTAGTATCATACATTTTCTGAATAATGCTACCGTTATTCTGAGCTTTTAAAGGAAGGCGTTTTTTAAAAGTTGACAACCTACCGACAAGGATTTCCTTCAAACTAGTGTATAAGTCGTGGAAACGGTAAAATATCCTGTATAGCTTGCAGATAAAAACAAATCTGAGGAAATACAGAATCTCCCCTCTTGAATTTATCCTTAATAGTCTTATCTGCAGCTATAAAAGAGGTGTAAAATTTTGTGGAGAAGCATAATCCTGGAATCTCGTACGCTTTAAGCTCAGTGTATGTTACGATTGAGCAAACAATAAATGTGCATGTTATTATGTACTTGATCCGCAAAGCCCGTTGGCTGTTATTCAAGCAGGTGAGCTTTGGCTCTGTGTTTCTAGCGTGGGTGAATTTGTTTGAAAGGATTTTCATGTTTTGGCAGTCTTATTCCGTTCGCCTATCCATTGTTCTGGAAAATCCAACCCGGACTTTCATTTTCTGTAGGGTTATTTATTTTCTTGTAGCAGATCGTATAGATTTTCAATATTTACATTTTTAGTATGGACTCGTTCACTATTTTCTAAATATTATAAAATTGAATATAATTTATTTCTTATAAAACTTTTCATTTCACCCGGCTCGTTGGAAGATATAGAACTCAATGTAGGACAAACACTTTGGCAGCAACAAATTACTTAATAATGTATTTTGTAACACCTAGGAACCAAAAAAAAGACAAATACTAAGAGCAATACAGCCAACTAAAATCTACTTTGCAAGGTCCAGGTATCAAGGAGAGGGTTCGACCAGCTACAATCGTAGAAGGGAGAGGAAATAAGCCTAGGCGCCACCTACTTTAAATTATCCTTCGCCCTTGTAGATGACACGATGTAAAACAGGAACCTTCCTCGAGTTCGAACTTGCCTTGCTTCTGCAATTGCTCAATTTGATACAAGAAAAGAGGTATAATACAACAGTACACAATAAAACACGATAACATCAAGTTACCAAACACTAATTTCCGTCCAATAATAATAATCACGCCGAACACTATCCAATATGAATTAACACGCATAAATGTTTTTTATGGGTAGGCAATACGACGATTGATGTACTTCAAAATTAGATTAAACTAAAAGTAGGGAATGCAATAATGCCAAATTACTTATAAATATTAAAACATTATATCAGCTTTTAATCTGCAAATACAAATCGCGATCGAACCCGCCAAGTATTCAAAGTTTGTCGAGGCCTCGCGAACCAAATACCCAGATTAAAAATACTTAAATTATGGTGTTAGGTACCGACGCACTCGTTAATCAAAATCAAATCTTTTCGCAATGTTCCCCCTAATAATTGAGTTCTTAATAAAAAGATTTGTGTACACTGTCGACCATTTGATAAACACAAACAAAATTTCGTTATATTACAAATAAACCAAGATAAAATTTATCTTTGATTGAAACTGAAACTACAGTAATGATAAAACTTAATTATCCAACCATCAATTTATAGATAAAGAAGAATGTTGTCGACGATCCCTTTCTTGTTGAAATTACAGTTTTCCGAATCTCCCTCGTACAACCAAAATTTTATTTAAGAGTTAAATATAATCGGAACGGGCACACCTGTAATGTTTATCAACGCCGCTTATAGTTCGAACTGCGTTGCATTAACTGTATTCTGCATGTGGAAGATAAACTCCGATCGCGTCGAAATATCTGCATTGCCGCCTTTATTTTAATTGACTATAGATAACTTCTGTCGTATTGTATTTGCCTAAATAAATTCAAATGACTTTGAAATGAAACAATATGACTTGGATTTTCCATGCTTACCAAAGGATGTAAAACTGGCAAAAAGAACTTCCTCGAAGAGATTAGCTCGAAAATCGGGACAATTCCCTGAAATTCATATCACTACTATGGATATCTAAAATTCCACAATTGCGGTCTTGAAAATTAAATTGGGAAACTTTCCAAGCCTTAGAACGACTTCTAAAATAAATCCAGAAACACGTGCACTTTTTATAAGAACTCAAAAATAATGAATGCCACACGGAAATATTAAATTGCCATTTTCTAAACGGGAAATATACGAATGGATGAAACGAAATTCAAACAAGGCCAGAATTGAATTAATCAGAAGCATAAAGTAAGCAATCCAAAATTCTATCTTGAAAATTAAATATAAAACAACTAGGCGATACAATTTGGTGAAATATTGGATTGGAAGAAGAGCTGTTCATACATGGACACCAAGAAGTTGTTATATCACTTCAATGGAGTTTTTTCTTTAGGGTACAATTAATAAAATAGGATATCTTTGGTAGTAAGCGAGCATGATTTACAAAATACAATAATCAAGGGGTTGTACATCAATTACACCTGAGACGCTTTCTCGAGTCCGAAGAAAATGAATTAGAAAATGTGTGGAAGTGGATGTAGGCTTTTTTGAACATTTACTCAATTAAATATAACTTAACCGTTCATTTTTTGTTATTTTTCGCTTGTCTAGATTCTAATATAGTACGGGTGCACTAGTTGGTGCTTTTGTTGTTAACTACTAACATAACTAATATTAGTAAAACTTATTACACTAAGATATCAACTCGACACAAAGCAGCTATGTTCCATTCCTATACTAGAAAAGGTTCAATAATCGCAGGTGCTGCGACACATGTATGTTGGGTTGCGTCAGCCACCTTCAAGGGGGTACAACATTGCTGGCTGTCCTGTATATCACTGTAATTCAATAAAAACTATTTATGAACAGTCAATTTAAATACATTTGCAACACAAACATAACTATGAAACTGTTTTAAAATACTAAATAAATATTCAGTTAGTCAGTAAAACCTAAATTTATTATAATAACAATTTAAATACACTTTGTTGAACGAATTCTATGTATATTCTCAAAACATATAAATACCATAGCAGCCAACGAGATTACTAATAAAAACCCTACACAAAAACACTGTAATAGCCGTGGGGCTTCACAGAACAAGTTATGTTTGACCTACTGATAAACTACAGTAACAGAACAATATGTTGTTTAAGAGAATTAAATATCTACCTTCAAGCAATACTTCAGGTATTTCCCAAGTGCAAAGCTAATCAAAATAATACCACTATACTTTTTTTGTGTTACTAATACAACAGAACGGAAAAATCCATCTCGCAACAAAACGTCGCTGTTTTTTCTGAAAGGAAGAACCATCCACTAAAATTCAATCAAGGATGTAACAAAGAAGAAAATTATTAGTAATCTCGAATAGGAGGAAATTGAATTATCTTTGGAAGCTTTGCTAAGATAACAAAGCAGAAAGAATATTATTAGGCATCGCTGGAAGGAAACAACAGGGCGAAATACGTATTTACGTAGGTCTTCAAGATGAGATTAAGGATGGAGTCGGGAGTTTTCAACTTCTGCCAAGAAGTAAGAAATAGTTTTCCTAGCTGTCGACTTGAATTTCGTTTGTAATTGAAATACTGAATTAAGGGACGTATTAATTCAAATTAGCTTCTCTTATTGTGGAATTCTCCAGCCAGTGTCCACGGTGTATTTCAAATTACCACTTTAATGTATGTTTATGGTATTGTATATAACTTGTTTAATCTATTATCTTTTCGTATAAGATGCTTTTGGTAAATTTTCTTTTAATTAGCTGGTACGTCGATTATCTGTGGTATTTTTAACTGAAAGCAAAAATTTTGAATTGTGATGGCTGTAAATTTCATAATCTTACTGGTCATTGAGTTGCCAATTTTCATAACTAAATAAGCTTAGGATGACTCTTCTAGAGCATTGAAACCATTTAATTTTTAAACCCTTACATCGCCGTTTTTGAAGGTTATAGATTTGATAATCTGACTTGCTATCGCGTGGTCAACCATTTTAGCAAGAACAAACTTAGGATTAGTCTTTTAGAGTATTTGACATAATTTTATTTTTTAACCTTTACATCACCCGCCGTGAAGGCTGTAAATCTTATAATCTTACTGGTCATTGAGTGGCCAATTTCTTAAATAAATAAGCTTAGGATTACTCTTCTAGAGCATTGAAACCTTTTATTTTTAAACCTTTACATCACCGTTTTTGAAGGTTATAGATTTGATAATCTGACTTGCTATCGCGTGACCGACCATTTTAGTAAAAAACACTTAGGATTAGTCTTTTAGAGTATTTGACATAATTTTATTTTTGAACCTTTGCATCACCCTTTGTGAAGACTGTAAGTCTCAGAATCTTACTGGTCACTGGATGGTCAATTTTCTTAAATAAATAAGCTTAGGATTACTCTTCTAGAGCATTGAAACCGTTTAATTTTTAAACCCTTACATCGCCGTTTTTGAGGGTTATAGATTTGATAATCTGACTTGCTATCGCGTGGCCGACCATTTTAGTAAAAAACTTAGGATTAATCTTTTAGAGTATTTTAAATAATTTTATTTTTTAACCTTTGCATCACCCTTTGTGAAAATTCTAAGTCTCAGAGTCTTACTGGTCATTGACTGACCAATTTTCTCAACTAAATAAGCTTAGGATTACTCTTCTAGAGCATTGAAACCGTTTTATTTTTAAACCCTTACACCACCGTTTTTGAAGGTTATAGATTTGATAATCTGACTTGCCATCGCGTGGCCGACCATTTTACTAAAAAAAACCTTAGGATTAATCTTTTAGAGTATTTTAAATAATTTTATTTTTTAAGCTTTGCATCACCCTTTGTGGAGATTGTAAGTCTCAGAGTCTTACTGGTCATTGAGTGACCAATTTTCTTAACTAAATAAACTTAGGATTACTCTTCTACATCATTGAAACCGTTTTATTTTTAAACCCTTACATCACCGTTTTTGAAGGTTATAGATTTGATAATCTGACTTGCTATCGCGTGGCCGACCATTTTACTAAAAAAAAGTTAGGATTCATCTTTTAGAGTATTTTAAATAATTTTATTTTTTAAGCTTTGCATCACCCTTTGTGAAGATGGTAAGTCTCAGAGTCTTACTGGTCATTGAGTGACCAATTTTCTTAACTAAATAAGCTTATGATTACTCTTCTAGAGCAATTTTTGTTAAATAATTGTAGAGTTGCCAAATGCAACTCCAAGATTCCCATTCCACCCAGCTTACCCCGGCTCAGCACATTTCGTGCTAGTCACAGGTCTAACATACCCCACCCTTGAAAAACCCTATGCCCCAGACACCACAAACACCCTGGGAAAGTGCAGTGCTCAGGATTCGAACCTGAGTGACATTGGTAAAATAACTCCAAGCCAAGCGCTGCGGCCATTACTCTACCGCGGTCCTCTTTCTAGAGCATTGAAACTGTTTTATTTTTAAACCCTTACATCACCGTTTTTGAAGGTTATAGATTTAATAATCTGACTTTCTATCGCGTGGTCAACTATTTTAGCAAGAACAAACCTAGGATTAGTCTTTTAGAGTATTTGACATAATTTTATTTTTTAACCTTTACATCACCCGCCGTGAAGGCTGTAAATCTTATAATCTTACTGGTAATTGAGTGGCCAATTTTCTTAAATAAATAAGCTTAGGATTACTCTTCTAGAGCATTGAAACCGTTTTATTTTTAAACCCTTACATTACCGTTTTTGAAGGTTATAGATTTAATAATCTGACTAGCTATTGCGTGGCCGACCATTTTAGTAAAAAAACTTAGGATTAGTCTTTTAGAGTATTTTAAATAATTTTACTTTAAACCTTTGCATCAGCCTTTGTGAAGATTGTAAGTCTCAGAATCTTACTGGTCATTGAGTGGCCAATTTTCTTAACTAAATAAGCTTAGGATTACTCTTCTAGAGCATTGAAACCGTTTTATTTTTAAACCCTTACATCGCCGTTTTTGAAGGTTATAGATTTGATAATCTGACTTGCTATCGCGTGGTCAACCATTTTAGCAAGAACAAACTTAGGATTAGTCTTTTAGAGTATTTTAAATGATTTTACTTTTTAACCTTTGCATCACCCTTTGTGAAGATTGTAAGTCTCAGAATCTTACTGGTCATTGAGTAGCCAATTTTCTTAACTAAATAAGCTTAGGATTACTCTTCTAGAGCATTGAAACTGTTTTATTTTTAAACCCTTACATCGCCGTTTTTGAAGGTTATAGATTTGATAACCTGACTTGCTATCGCGTGGTCAACCATTTTAGCAAGAACAAACTTAGGATTAGTCTTTTAGAGTATTTTAAATAATTTTACTTTTTAACCTTTGCATCACCCTTTGTGAAGATTGTAAGTCTCAGAATCTTACTGGTCATTGAGTGGCCAATTTTCTTAACTAAATAAGCTTAGGATTACTCTTCTAGAGCATTGAAACCGTTTTATTTTTAAACCCTTACATCGCCGTTTTTGAAGGTTATAGATTTGATAATCTGACTTGCTATCGCGTGGTCAACTATTTTAGCAAGAACAAACTTAGGATTAGTCTTTTAGAGTATTTGACATAATTTTATTTTTTAACCTTTACATCACCCGCCGTGAAGGCTGTAAATCTTATAATCTTACTGGTCATTGAGTGGCCAATTTTCTTAAATAAATAAGCTTAGGATTACTCTACTAGAGCATTGAAACCGTTTTATCTTTAAACCCTTACATCACCGTTTTTGAAGGTTATAGATTTGATAATCTGACTTGCTATCGCGTGTCCAACCATTTTAGTAAAAAAAACTTAGGATTAGTCTTTTAGAGTATTTTAAATAATTTTATTTTTGAACCTTTGCATCACCTTTTGTGAAGACTGTAAATCTCAGAATCTTACTGGTCATTGAGTGGTCAATTTTCTTAAATAAATAAGCTTAGGATTACTCTACTAGAGCACTGAAACCGTTTTATTTTTAAACCCTTATATCACCGTTTTTGAAGGTTATAGATTTGTTAATCTGACTTGGTATCGCGTGGCCGCCCATTTTACTAAAAAAAACTTAGGATTAGTCTTTTAGAGTATTTTAAATGATTTTATATTGTAACCTTTACACCAGCGGTTGTGAAGGCTGTAAATCTCATAATCTTATTGGTCATTGATTGGCCAATTTTCTTAACTAAATAAGCTTACGATTACTATTCTAGAGTATTGAAATCATTTTGTTTTTAAATCTTTATATAACCGATTTTGAAGGTTATAGATCAGACAATCTGACTTGCCATTGTGTGGTTGACATTTTAGCAAAACAAAATCAGGATTTGTCTTCTAGACTATTTTAAATCATTTTATTTTTTAAACCTTACATTACCGATTTTGAAGGTTATACAGATCTGACAACCTGACTGGCCAATCCTGCCAGAAAAAAATTTTTGTGTTAGTATTCTGAAGTACTAAAACGATCTGCTGTTTCAACGGTTACATCACGGGTTTTAAAAATTGTAGATCTGACAATCGGAATGGCCATTGCGTGCGAATTTTTTTAGACAACAAACTTAGTATTAAACTTCTAGCGTTATATTTTTAAACCATTCAACAACCGATTTTGAAGTTTGCAGATCTAACAACGATCTGATTGGGCCCTGGCTAATCAATTTTCTTATAAAAACATATTTAGTGTTGGTTAACTTCACCGAATGTTATGGATTTTATTTTAATAATAAATGTGCTTTTAAACATTCAGTTATCCAACAGAGTGTTTGTCGATTTTAGTCGAAGTATCGTTACGCCAACGCGCGGTGTAAAAATATGCAAATCACATTTGCTTCCAATTTTTGTTCCATTTGGGATTTTTATTAGCTCATTTAAATAAAATTCCTTAAAGATGAGATTCACACGAAAGCTAAACAAAGCAAAATACGTGTAAATATATGAGAATTTGCCTTCGTTAGAATTTTTTCAAAGGAAAGAAAACATGAGAGACTAAATCAAATAGGGTTGACTATTTACCGCAGTTGCTTTGTTACGTTAGATCGTCGCAATGTAAATTTACATACCCATACATGTAATTCCGTTGTTGGTGTCACATATAGCCCTCCTGAAATATGTTTGCATTAACTCCCTGGAAAATTTAACGAAGGGTCAGTGTTAAACAGACACAGTTTTTAATTAAAACAGAAAGTACATTTTCCCTACAAGCAAGGCATTTTTTGTTACTGGTATGTTTGCCGTTTGATTCTGTAGGCACAGATAAACTAAGAAATTAGGATTTGCCTGCTCAGAACCACATACTGGAGCTAGTCGATTATAACTTTAATTGAAGAATTAATGGAATTTCTGAACATATTCGATTTTGAGATTTTCTCCTATTAAGCAACGCGGGTGTATAAATACATGGTATAACATGTGTCGGATTTATATATACTATGGTATTGCCATATATTGGATAAGGTTATGTTCATCAATACTGTTTGTGGAGAAAGGTAGGAGAATGAAAAAATATATGGTGTTACATTAAATAAAGCAACAATTTAAACAATAAAAAACATAAACATATATGCGGGTACAAAAAGGAGAGAAACTCCAAAAGAATAAGACAAAGTGTTGATAGGCTGTTTAATTAAAAGCAAATGGATAAACCTAGTCAATCATATAGGAGTATTTGTTTTGGAAATACATATCTTGACAAATGTAAATTTACTACCGGATTTCCTCCACTCGCATACATTCACCTCCCTATGGATTTTTGTATGGGAAGCAAACTAGAAATAGTGTATAAACTTTTAGTTATTAATGTGTTGTCTCAGAAATGTGGGTTTGGTACAACATCTTCCACATTGGTTAAACACTATTGTTTTCTATGTGTTTCATATTTGAAACAGTTTACTTTGCAAATATATTATTATACCAATGTAGATTTATTTACATCTTATCATTCATTAAATACTGGTTTAACATCTGGGTTTTTATATAAGAATCAATATATAGCCTTTATGCTAGAAATACATTGGCTGACCAGGATGGGATCAGTATAGTAGCTTCTACATTGATTAAAAATTGGACTTATCTCTCGGTTTTTTTTTATGGAAGCAGTATACAACTTTTTGTTAAAAAGGTGTTGTCTGACCAATGCAGATTTAATATACATACTGTGGCCAAACAGTGATTTTATCTATGTGTTTTATATTTGAAGCAGTATTATAGGCTGTACGTTGGAAATACATTGTCTTACGAACGTAGATTTGGTCTAGCTTCTTGTACAATGGTTAACCATTGGGTTGAACTATGAGTATTTATATTAAAAACATACATACCGTTCATGTTGGATATACATTGTCCTACCAATGTGGATTTAGTATAGCATTCATATTGGTTAGACATTGGTTTTAGATATGGGTTTTTATATTGAAACCAGTATATAAGTCTTTTGTGGGAAATATGTTGTCTTGTTAACGTAAATTAGTTTGCCGTTTTATAGATTGCTATAGTATCTTCTGCATTGGTTAAAAAATGTGTTGTCTGACCAATGCAGATTTAATATACCTACTGCATTATACATTGGCCAAATATTGATTTTCTTTATGTGTTTTATATTTGAAGCAGTATTATGGGATATACGTAGGAAATACATTGTCTTACCAAGGTAGATTTAGTATAGCATCTTGCACAATCGTGCACTGGTTTTATGTATGTGTTTCATATTGGAAACAGCATATAGGCTTTACCTTGGAAATACATTGCCTTACCAATGTAAATTTAGTATGCCATCTTATTTGTTGGTTAAACAGTAGTTTACGGACTGGGATTTTATATTAGAACTAGTATATGGACTTTTTGATGGAAATACATTGTATGACCAATGTGGGTTTAGTATAGCATCCTCTACATTGACTAAAAATTGGTTTCACCTCTGGGTTTTTATATTAGAAACAGCAAAGTATAGCTTTTATATTTGAAATACCTTGTCTAATGTAGATATAGTAGAGAATCTTCTACATTTCATAGGTCATAGGTTTTATATCTGTGTTTCTACATTAGGTAAATTATATAGTCTTTATGTTGGAAATACACTTTCTGGTCAATAATCAGTACTGATTAAAAATTGGTTTGACATCTGGCATTATATTTTTTAAACATTATATAGCTTTCATGTTAGAAATACATCGTCTGACTAATTTAGATTTAGTATAGAATATTCTACATTGGTTAGCCATTGGTTTTACCTTTGGGTTTTTATATTGGGAACAGTTTTTACCCCTTCTGGAAATATGCTGTCTTATGAATATAGATATATAGTATCTTCCACATTTGTGAAACATTGGTTTTACTTTTGGGTTTTTATAGTAAAAAGAGTATAACACGTATGTTAGACACAGATACATTGTCTGACTAATGTAGATTTAGTATACCATCTTATACATTGGTTTGATATATCTGTTTTTATAATTGAAACAATACATAAGCTTACGTTGGAAATACATTATCTCGCCGATGTAGATTTAGTAAAGTATCTTCTACATTGGTTAAACACCGGTTTGACATCTGATGTTATATATTATAAACATTAAATAATTTTTATGTTATAAATGCAATGTCTGACAAACGTAGATTTAGTATAGAATCTTCTACATTGGTTAACCCCGGGTTTTACGCTTGGGTTCTTATATTAGAAACAGTATATAACCTTTTGTTGGAAAGATGCTGTCTTTTGAATAAGTATATATAATATCTTCCACACTGGTTAAACATTGGATTTACTTTTGGGTTTCTATAGTAGAAATAGTATACCGTGTATGGTGGAAATACATTGTCTTACTAATGTAGATTTAGTATACCATTTTATACATTGGTTTTATGTATCTATTTTTTACTTGAAACAGTATATAGGCTTTAGATTGGAAATACATTATATCACCAATGTAGATTTAGTATGATTTTTTTATATTACTTAACCACTGATTTTACCTATGGATTTTTATATCGAAAATAGTTTTATCTGCGTGTTTATATATTTGATATATGGTAATTTGAGTACTGGTGTTGCTTATATTGGATATAATCTAATTTTTAAATATCGTGTTCTACTAGGAGTATTCTTGCAACTAACAATAATTTCAATTTCAATTTCAATTTAAACTCTATAAAAACATTCCTTGCTTTAATAGCGACGATGATCAAAATTCCACTCAAAGCCAAACGAATTGGAAGAGAATATTAAAGATAATACGCAGTATATTAATGTATATTTGCGGTGATTTGGTTAGTTATAAATTTGAAGCTCGGGTTCCCTTATTTCGATTACTTACAGCGGCGTGGGATTTTCATTATATTCTTTATGTCAGTTTTGGCTCCCCAAAGTAATATATGAGTCCTGCAATCTCGGCTTTAAAATGAAATGAATACCTCAGGCATGTTCTTACATAATTGAAGCAATATGGGGTTTTAAACAGTCTTTGTTTACAGCCGTGAATTTTATTTCTTGTTTAAATACAGATGGGGGACTTCCAAATCACAAAACTGTTATTCATATTTATGTAAATGAGAAAGAAATAACAATGCATTATGTTTAATATTTAATATAAGAGTGAAACGCAAACAAAGATAGCGTTATGTTTCCTGTAATTCAAAAAGTGTTCCTTTGCAAAGTAAAAATCTATTACCTACAGAAGTATGCAAGGAGTTTTTAGAGTTACCATAAAAAAGCTCTAAACTCCAACGACATGCGTTTGTGGACTTCATTCACGAAAACTTTACCTTTAGGCGCCGAGAAAATATTTTTAGACATTACTTCTAACGGAAACTTTAAGGAAACGCTTTGACTTTTATGGCTAATTTATTTTTCTAATGGAATTAAATTGAATTACTTTTAATAGGAGCATATTCATATACGGAATAAGAATTTTAAGACAAAAGTATAAATATTTGTAAAAAAAGGTGTTGTTCCCGTTCTGATAGGTTGAAGAAGCAAGCGATTTGTGGAAAATATTAGTATTTATAAATTATTATTTTGTTGGATACTGAGTTCTTTAGGCTTGGGTACAATTCGTCGCGCACATTTCGCCGGACACTACTCACGCTTTTCGCCGGACACTACTCACGCTTTTCGCCAATACGATTCGCCGCCAGGTACGATTCGCCGCAATACACATCGCCGTGGCACGATTCGCCACCGGTAAAAATACTATGTTATAAGAATTATTGAATATGCAGTCCGCTGAACTTGATTAAACAATTTTTAAGGTTAAATGTATGATGAGAATCCAATACCAATTTACAAATAAGAGAAACCATGGCCTGAAATCCTTGAAACCACGTTTCAATATATATACAATATCTACACAGCAAGTGGTAGAAAACTCTTAAGAGTCTACATCTACGAGGTCTAATAGAATAAATTCAAAAATATACAGGATATTTGCCGTGGCGAATCGACGACAGCGAATCGTGCTGCGACATGGTGTTCTCGGAACACCTTGTCGGCGAGTTGTTTTGCGGTGAATCATGCCGCAGCGAATCATGTCGCGACTAGTCGTTCCGCGGTGAATCATGCCGTAGTGAATCGTGCTGCGGCGAGTCGTGCCCCGGCATGGTGTTCCCGGAGAAACGTTGTCGGCGAAGTGTTAGTCCGCGAGTCGTTTAGCGGCGAATCACCCGCAGCAAATCGTGCCAGGGCTAGTCGTTCCGCGGTGAATCATGCCGTAGGGTATCGCGCTGCGGAGAGTTGTGCCGCGGCATGGTGTTTTCAGAGAAACTTTGTCGGCGAAGACAAGCCGTTTCGTGGTGAATCATGCCGCAGCGAATTGTGCCACGGCTAGTCGTTCCGCGGCGAATCATGTCGTAGCGAATCGTGCTGTGATAAGTCGTTCCGCGGCATGGTGTTCTCGGAGAAACGTTGTCAGCGAAGTGTTACTCGGCGAGTTGTTTTGCGGCGAATCATGCCGCAGCGAATCGTGTAGCAGCTAGTAGTTCCGCGACGAATCATATCGTAGCGAATCGTGCTGCAATAAGTCGTTCCGCGGCATGGTGTTCTCGGAGATATGTTGTCAGCGAAGTGTACCCCGCCGAGTCGTTTCGAGGCGAATCATGCCGCAGCGAATTGTGCTGCGGTGAGTCGTGCCGCGGCCCGGTGTTCTCGGATAAACGTTGTTGATGAACGATGTGCGGTGAAGCGTACCGTTCCCTGAATTTCTGAAAATCAGGAACACGTTTAGTTTAGGATGTAAACATTTACATAATACATTTCTGTTACATTTGACATACGAACGTATTGTTGTATATACAGATATGTGCCCCACAGCCTTAAATCCTGGTTTGTAATAAATTATACACTGATACCTAAAAACTATTACTTAATACCTAACATAACCGTTGTCAAAATATAGAATAATACAAAAACTAATGCACAGAAACAGTACTAATAAGTTCACTGACGGAATACTACTGCTTTACGACAACGCCTCCTCGCACAAATATGTAGTTGCAGCTGCCACTATTTTTTAATGTTTCTTCTAAAAGGTTGGCCGAAAACCCCTTAACTCGGATCTAAACCTTAGCGATTTTTACTGAAATATTTAAAATTACGATCGAATCAGCAGTAAATTAATGTTTTGCCTATTAAGAATTTGTTTTTCTTAAACCTAATTAGGCAAGAATAGTTTGGAACACCCTCGTACAACAATATCGCTTATCTAACAGACAGGATTAAAGGTTTGATTTTAGAATTATTTGCTTCTTTTCGCTAATTTGTACTCGGGTTCACAATCATTTATTTAAGTTCCTACGGTTCTGAGCCCACGTTAAGCTGTAGGTCCTCTATGTTCGTGGCACTTTAAAGTTTAACCAAATCGTAGAGAAATTCACTATATTTGTAATTAGATACAGCATTCAGAGAAGATCGCAATGAATGTGAAAGTAACTCTAATTGAAAACATTTACTTAAAACAACCTCTAAGGAAAACCGAAAATATTTTATTACGTTCTTTATGCGATAATGGACCGTACTATAAAACATGTACTGTCTATATATGGCAAAATCCACGTATACAGAGTATTAATATAAATTAAAAGTTTTACGGGAAAGTCATATCGTACGTTTGTAGGTAAACGGCGCGTTCAAAGTGGATGCTAAACTAATTTTTGTTATTACATGCTCCGCTCGTTGACTTTAATTAGATTTTAAGGCCACCTTTTCAATTTTTAGGGATCGAGATGATGAATCACCGTTCAATATTTAAATTAACCATATCTCAATATGAAAAATGTATACAAACGTACATAATACAGCGGTTAATGATTTTCGAAAAATCTGGTCTTTGAATGGTCGACATCTTTTAGATATGAGGAGTTCGCGTAGGAAATGAGGAAAAAGGAGCTGCAGTTTCGGTTAATCGTGAAGATAAGCAAACATTCTTATTCAGCAAGACACGGGTGATGGTTCGTAAAATTCTCAAAATTTTAGAAACAAGCTATATCGTAACGTGACTGCAAGGTAGATTCAGTGCTCGTTGACCGACGAACACAAGTTGAATCGTTTACAATCCCTTCTTCTTTACTACAGCAATAACGAAAAGAAAATCTTTAGGCTCAATTATGAGAAGTAATGAAATCCGTCTACATTATTTACTTCACAGTCAAAACGTAAGCATGCACTGGTGCTATACCACATCTTCATATCCAAAGAAAGCAGAAACTGTTTTGTCAGCTAGTAAAGTGATGACAATATTTTTTTGGGATGCTCAAGGGATGTTTCTTGTTGATTTCTTTACATAACTTCGTAAAATTAATGCAGACTATCATTCGATCCTTTAGCGCGATAAAATTAAACAGGCGATCAAGGACAAACGGAAGAGAAGACAAAGTTCTATTTGCTTTTTCAAAAAAAATGCTCGCCCTCATACCGCTGCTAGTACATTTGAACCACAAATAAACTTTAGTGGAACCTCCTTCCGCGTGCAGCATACAGTTCTGATCTTGCCCTTCCCGGTTTTTATTTGTTTAGATCAATACCAGAATTTTTAACCGGGAAGAGATTTCAGTTAAATAACGACGTTATCCAAGCTGTTCAGGAATCGATATGCATGCAACCCAATGACTTCTTCTAGGAAAGTATCAGACAGTTTCCAGATCGATAGCGCAAGTACATCATTAAACAGGGGTACATCGAAAGTAATATAATTTTTAGTCTTGTACGAGGATGTATCAAAATTTAAGTTGCACACCCCCATAAAAAACATGCTGTAAGGGTATAAAAATGACAAGTATATTTTCTGAAATACACATCCTTATACTATTTTTCTACATAGTCACCTAATTTTTCTGTACATATTTCGGAACGTGGCACTAATTTTTGTATATCAAGACAATGGAATTCTCCTCCAATTTTGCCGAACCATTTTCGTATGTATTTTTTCACCGCGTTATCGTTCGCGAAACGCTTTCCTCCGAGCTCCTTCTTCATTCGAGGGAACAAATGGTAATCGCTGGGCGCTAAATCCGGCCTATAAGGTGGATGTTGACACACCTCCCACTTAAATTTGTGAAGAAGCTCCTGCGTAACGGCGGCCCGTGTGGAGTTGCTTTGTCATGCAACTCCTGCACTCAGATATAAAGGTCTGCGCTCCTTAATCGCCTTTCTTAAGTTTTGTATTGTCTGGCAGTACGTTTCGGAGTTTATTGTTGCCTTTTCGACATGTATTCAGTATATAGGGGTCCCTCGCTGTCGAATAATACCGTCGCCACAATATTTCCGGTAGACGTCGAAACTTTAAACTTTTTTGCTACAGGTAAGGTCGGGTGTTTCCAAACCATTGAAGCCGCTTTGTTTTCTGGAGTGAAATGATGCACCATGTCTCATCCCCAGTGACAATGCGGCGTAAATAATTTGGCCCCTCCTTCGAATAACGCAGAAGCAAAGAAGGAGAAGACTCAAACCGCTGATTTTTGTGTGTATCCGTTAAACATCTCGGAACCCACCTTGCACACACCTTTCGGAAATTCAACTGCTCGTGAACAATAGAGTACACACTACCATATGAAATGTTCAGCTCTTCAACAGTTTCTTTAATTTGTAGCCTGTGCTCCATTCGAATATATTTTTTGATGCGCGAAATGTGATCGAGAACCGTGGAAGTCGATTTTCTGCTTCTGCCTTCTTGAACTATCAGATCGGTACGACCATCTTCGAACTGTTTACACCACTTCCTGATTGCCTATCGAGTCATTGCATCATTTCCATAGACGGCTGACACTTCACGATGGATTTCAGTTGGATTTAAGTTTTTAGCCCACAAAAATCGCACGGTTTCGCGAACTTCTAATTTGGAGTACCAATCAAGCTGCCGCGCCATTTTGAATGACCGTTACGTTCAAATTACGAATTGTAAGTGTTTGAAACGTGGCTAACAAGTAGAAGACAAAGCCTGCCAGAGCACTTCTAAGGCGCCATGTTGCTTCTATAAAACTCTGGTAGGTAGCGCTGATACTTAAATATCGATACCCCCTCGTAATTTTAAAAATAAAATCTGTTAAATTTGAACACTCCTCGTATTATACATAGTTTCCACAGCTTTTAGTTGCTTGATAAGCATTTCACTGACTAATATCAGACAGCCGCCCGCTTATATTTTATTATAGGTTTTTCATTACATCTGAAGAAGCCTTTCGGATTTAGGCAAATTGAAGAATAATAAACTTCACATTCCTTTATTGCATCATGAAAATTTAGTCAAGCAACTCGAAATCTTCAGGAAACGTCTGGCAAATGAGATTTTTCCTGTCAATCAAACTTTCAAGCGCAATTTAGCGTTCAACCTTCGCAGGAACACCTCGTGTCAACACCAAAGAAAATAACAACTTGCCGGCAGAACGTGTTATTCCTTTCTACAGCTCGTTTTAATATTCCAGAAAAGATTTCTCCTTACATTTTAAAAGTATCAGTTATCTTTCCTACACTGTAGGGCTTTGAAGTTTTTATAATATGTAAATATTCAACGTTCACAAACTTCAAAGTATTTTTGCCTTTGAAGTTGATTCGAAAATCTTAGCAGATCTACGTCGTATATAATGATGTTTAAAGCCCTATGAATATTTCTTGTTTGGAAAGAGTAAAATCATTAAACAAAACACCTGAAATTTTGTGAGAAACTACGATTTTAGTTCTGTTAGTATAGTTTCCTTCAAGTTATATCGTTATTGCCTCACCGAAGGGTGATTGATAATCTTTGGTTGACATTTAACGAAGTTGTAAATGGTAAATAAGTTATACTTACATAAAATATACTATTTTTCTGGCGTATCTATTTTACGCTGATTGGAATTGTTTGTCCTAACATTAATTTTTATTTTCTTGGTGATATATTTTGATGTTTTGGAGATATTCGCGGCGTCATGTTTATAATATGTTTCATTCCATACTAACTTCGGCTTTTGTCACGGGCTTCAACGAAATTGTGACACATAAACGACAACATGCCTTAGCGTAGCTCAGAGGAGGAGGTGGGTTTATTTTTTAAAATACACCGCACTTAAATCTAATCAAATTCGGGATAAACTCGTAATAAGTGAGGGCGCCAACGGGAATATCACTAGATCCGGCACTGCTGAAGCTCCACGTTACTTTGAACGACCAATCCGAACGTTGGGCGTGGTGGAACTTATCTTTTCACGCAATTGATAGTAATAGAAATGTGAATTTACTAGCCTCGTAAACAATCACTCTCAGCTGTCCTTACAGGAATCTTCAATCAAAATAAAATAGAGTTGAGTTTAACAACGCATTTAATTAAATTAAAAAGCGGACAAAATACAAGCTAAATGGTTAAATGATTATAATTTGGTAACGAACAAAGAGCAACATTATTACAAAAAACACAGTTTAAAACGAACAATTTTAAGACTAAACAAGGTCACGCATAGGTGAACCCAAAACAATTAAATGTAAGCTAATAATTGATGAAGAAAAGATACTGTAGAAAGGCCTTGTACACGCAATATTTTCTTATATTGCTAAAAATCTTTGAATAAAACATACGAAATACAAACTAGTTTCAGAAGATTTCACAACAAAACGGCGTGCGTTTCAGGCCGCTTCTCCCTCGGTAAACTATATGGAGCAGCTGCGGCGTGGCTAACAGAGGTTTTGATAATTAACTTTTCTCTTCAGGAGGGGTGTAAAACTTGAGTCAGTCCCTGGGTGTAGTGGTGGGGTTGCTGCAGTTGCTTTTCTCGAAACCACTTGCTTTTGGCAGATTTTTCAATATTGCTTCACACGACGAAATTTCCCAAATAGGTATTTGAAGCGATATTTTTGGAATTTTTGGGAAATCGAATATGCCCTTATTTCGGGCGTACCGTGAATGATACCGCAGAAAGCGAAAGTAATTAAATATTACTAAATTACACTGATTTGGATGCCCAGGAGTAATTTATAAATTTGCGTAACCCTCAGGTCGAGAGCTAGAGCCTGACTTCCGTCTTTTTCCCGCACTTAACAGTCTGAAGACTCGGATTAAAGCTAAGTTAATGTCGCGCATACAGGGTGTGTTCAATAAAAGCGGCCGAACGTCACAGCTTGTTTATAATTTTGTTTAAATCCCATACATTTAATAATTCTTAGCAATGTACTTAGGAAACACTTTAGTACAGTATTATACCGTAAGCAAGCGGTTTCCCGATATATTTGATATATTTTTCGTCGGGAGAAATGTTCGCTATCAGTCCACGGTGCCCACATTTTAAAATAAAGGATAAATAAATATCTACTTCGCACAGGAGTTCATCAACAACTGTTATGCGTTGTTTACTTCTTAAATTTACAATTTTTGTCATTAAAACAAAGATCTCATCTAATCTCTGAAAAGTCACTTATTGCTTATGCATGCTAATAAAGGAAGCTAACTTTGGCACACAGTTTAGTAGGTTTAACATAAATAAAAATAGTTCAACTAAACAGAGTAATCTTAAATTATAACTTAAAAACAAAGAAGTTAAGCTTCTTGATTGAGTCACAACCCCTAGGTCGCCTCAGCCTCTTCGCAATATGTAAATTTACCTGATTGCGGCTGGTGCTTTAAGCCGAGCTACAAGGAGCTTGTAAATCCTTGTTCTACAAGTACCTTTTTAAAGTGGATAACTGTATAATTTGAAGTAGCCATAATCCTCATCGTTCCTGATGAACTGCAGTAATTATAATTTTTTATTTAGAAACACTACTGAAAGCATTTCGGTCATTTTCTGTAAGTTTTGGAGGTTCAAACCTTGGATTACAGAAAATAGAAAGCGTGAGTAGCATGGCAGTGTACAGTACTACGTCATGTACCGTTTAATAGTTACAATGGTATTTCAAATAGCGCGAGATATTAAAAATTAGTGGCATACTTTTGAATAAAAATGTTCGTACTGCATTTTTTAACGTAACATCAGGAAATTTAAAAAACTGTTACTTGTATATTACGTTTACGAATTTTTATAATTCGATAATTAAGCTGTATGTAGGGGGCAGCGTGGCGGTTAAATGCGTGTACCGGTTAAACAGTATTCAGAGTTAAGCAACGATTCGTACACCACTTTAATGGGTGACCAAAAACCTACGCTAACACGCGACTACCCTGGTGCTCCGGAGGGTACCTAAAGGCATCTATCCCCCTGGGTTAACTAACTACAACTTTAAAAAAGGTTACAGTCGCAACTGGATGCGGAACATCCTTCGGGTATCCCCGTAAACATTTCTCACATGCAATTTACTTTTTACCTGTACGTAAGAACATAATTCGGTAAGACCATTTAGTTACAGTTTAAATGAGTAGAAAACATATTTTTGCATACAATAGTTGTTTACTTAATAATACAGATTAATTCAATACAAAAACATTTTGTAAGATTATTGTTTGCAACAGGTGGTAGAAAGTCCCCATCATTGTCTAAACATAAATCCATCATGGGTTTCATATTATCAAACATGGCTACCAACTGCCTCGGCATGATTTAATTCACTATAGTTTCGTGTATTTCTCAATGTTGATGTCCAAACGTAAACTAGCCGAGGTGCATTAAGTCGGGCAATCCTGGTGGCCAACGATATCAGATTATTATTCCCTCAGAAAATTTTACGCTGCACTTGTTGTTTGCGGTGTTGCTGCATCTTGTTGGAAGGATCCGCGGTGAAGTTTAACATCGTGCAGTTGAACCTTAAATGATTTTAAAAATAGGTGCCGACAATTGTTGGTATTGATGTTCTCATTAAAAGTAATTTTTCCAACTATTCTTCTCGACATCGAAATCAAATCCCGATTTTAAGGTGATGTAATGAGGTTTTCTGATATGTATGAGGATTTTTTCTTCGATTACGTATGATAGTTTTGGAAATTTACGAAGCCACTAAGATGGAATAATGCTTCATCTCTTAAAAATCTATCACTTACAGTGTTGTCGACACTTTACAGAATTTGCTGGCGACAACTTTTAAACGACTAAGATTTTGCATCGGCGCATACGCAATATGGCACGAACCATCTGAAAGTCCTGCAATAGAAATGTTCAGTAACTCAGTTACAAGAGTAGGATTATGCCATTACCCATTTGACGAAACAAACAGCGTAATAATTTTTTTAAGCTAGTTCCATCCACTGTGGAATATCCTTTAGAGTATCTTTTGTAAGCATAGATGCTCAGCATAACATTGAAATTTGATTGCCTTACATAATAAGGAGAACTTCCAGTCTTGAAAAAAGCTGTTATTATCTTAGGGTCACAACAATAGAAATAATAAACATACGAAATAAAGACAATACAAATACGCATGCACCGCTTATAGTTTCGGTATTGTTGTTCATATAATATATAATAATGGGACTAAATGAAGGTCACGTGGCTTTCAATAATTTTCGATTGCAGTGTAGGTGAAATCAATATTAATTTATAAAAAGTATAGGCAGCCAGCCGTACAGGCACATACTATTATATTCTGTTTTGCTTGTACATGTTATAAATCTTTTATATTAATAGATTCTATTAAATAGTTAGTTTGAACAAATTGCACAGATGTTTTAATATCTTCCCGATAATTATTATTGCTATACCAAATATATATGAAAGAAAATATGTTTTTGTTCTACGGATTGCCTACCGCAATTTCGTGAGTTCCTTTCCAATTTGACACTGTAAGGTTCAAATGGTCGTTCTTAAAACCTTAGCTTAGTATAGTATCCTTCAAGTTATATTGTTATAGCTTCACCGCAGGGTGCTTGGTAATCCCTGATTACCATTTAACGAAGTTGTAAATGTAGGTAACATATCAGGCCCGGCTTTAGGAATTTAAAATTTTTAATAATGATAATATTATAATATATATCAAACGGTATTCGTAGTCCAGCACAACCGCGCTGGTCAGTACTCGGATGAGTCGACCAATATAGTGGCATATGCAACCGGTCGTGCTTCGGAGGGTACGTAAAACCGTCGGTCCCGGTTGTCATACAAACATCGTTGACAACGTAAACCTTGTAGTGGCACTTCGCTTCTCTGTTCGACGGGTTAGGTTAGCCTCCTGCCCGGCATACGTGCAAAGAGGGCTCACAGAACCTACTCTATTGTAGGTAATTAACAGGTCATTGGCCTATATACAGAAGAAGAAGAAGAAGAAGAAGAAGAAGAAGAAGAAGATAATATTATAACTACATAAAACGTAAAATATACTATTTTTCTGGTGTATCTATCTTACACTGGATTGGAATGTCGGTCCAACTTTTCTATACAATATCGTCGTGGGAATCGTATCAAGTTTCACTTATTTTCTTGGCTATATGTTTTAATGTTTTGGAGATATTCGCGGCACCCTGCTTGTAGTCTGCTTGATTCCATAATATTTTGACGCTTGTTTATAGTTTTGTATCTCAATACCATGCGTTTAATAATTCCTAGCAATGCACTTTCGGAATACTTTATTGCAGTATAACCTTTATTTAATCTTTGATTTAACAATTTTACCGTAAACAAGCAATTTTCCCGGTACATTTGATATATTTTCGCCGAATTAAATGTTCGCTATCAGTCCACGGTGTCCATATTTTTAAATAAAGTTTAAATAAATATCTACTTTGCACAGAAGTTCATCAATAACTGTTTTGCGCTGTTTACTTCTTAAGTTTAAAAAGTATTTCATTAAGACAGACAATAAGGCAACGATCTAATCTAATCCCTGAAATATAACTTATTACGCATGCAAGCTAATTTTGATATATAGTTTACTACGTTTAACATAAATAACAATAGTTCAACTAAACAGGGTAGTATTAATTTCTCAATAATGAAATAAAAACAGAGAATATAAGCTTCTTGCTTGGGTCACAACCCCTAGGTAACCTCAACCTCTTCGTAGTATGTAAATTTACCTGACTGCGGCTAGTGATTTAAACCGAGTTACAAGTAGCTTGTAAATTGTAATTCTCCAAGTACCTTTTTACAAAGGATAACGGTATAATATGTTAACAGTAGACTATACCATAGTTCTTTTGGCCTTGAGGTACCCAGACGTCTTATTTCATAATTAAAAATGTTAAAATGTAACAATAAACAAACCAAAATTAAGATATTCTTCTTCTGTATTTCAAGTTTCCCTTTTAAACTCGTTCGCTTTCATCAGTTTTTAATTAAAAATCTCTCCTTAAAGCGTTATTTGCCAAACTTTGTCAGTTTCAAAGTAAATTTGTAATGTTTTGCCGCTTTGTTGCTCAATACTCACACCTTTTGATCTATAATTAAATCCACTTTAATTCGTGTTTTTACCCGTTGTGCTTTACGTTCATTTCCATGCTTTTCCCGTTTTATGGAAGACGGCAAAGTGGAAAAAGACAATTATCGAATGCAAAGTAGAATCTAGACACGTTTTTCGGTGTTGGTAAAAACCTGACAACTATTAAAGAGAGGTTTTCTAATGTTCAGACATTGTACTTTAAGCTTCTTGGAAACTTATGTCTCGCAAAGCAAACAAGTTTTTAAATTCAGTAAAAAGGAATTCAACAGTCGTTAGGTTGGGCTCAGAAAACTTCTCGGGGTAAAACTTTCGGCACGCTTCTGCATGTGTTTATTACTCGCTACATCTTTTAGGTTATTAATTGCTGCTTGTTCTATTAAAAGTTTAGACAGCTTTGAGTTAGTCTTCAAATTTATGATCAAAGGATTACAAATACGTTTTGGAGTTATAATAATATTTATGGCAACTAATCAGCAATTCTGGTAATTAATTTTCCAACTTTCCTTCGAAGCTATCTTAGCAACACCGAATCTCGAACATACTTCTTGTAAGACGATTATGTTTAAGCCAAAGTTGATCGTAAATCATATTATATGTACCGTTTGGACGTTAAACTTATATTTCGTCTTATACTATGCAGGGTGTCAATTTGAAAACATATATACACACACGACACTATGGCCCTTGAAGAGCCTTGCCCTCTTCCACAACTGCCTTCCACTCCTGTCTATCCAGTGCTAAGTTGGTCCAGTTATGCACGCTCAGTGTAACATTATCGCGCCATCTTGTACGAGATCTTCCCCTGGTTCGGCGCCCATCTGGAACTTGTGTCAATGTTTTCCTGGTTAACCTTGTGTCAGGCATTCGCCATACATGGGCTTATCCATCGTATTTTTTGCCTCTTAATCCACCCTACCAGGTCTTGTTCCTGAAGGAGCTGTTTTAATTCATGGTTCATCCTCGTTCGCCATATATTTTCATTTTCGTCGTAAATAGGCCCATATATTTTCCTCAACACTCTTCTCTCAAAGCCGTTCAGCAGTTCTTAATTTTTTTGCGTGAGGGTCCATGTCTCACATCCGTAACTGACCACTGGTCTTATAACAATTTTGTAGAGTCGTAGTTTTCATGCTTTTTGTATTTAGTATGCTTTCGAGACCATACATACATCTATTGCCAGTTGCAATTCGGTTTTTCATTTCACTTATCATGTCATTGTTGTGATTTACCCTTGACGCCAAGTAAATATTTAAATTGATTGACCCTATCAAAGTGTTTATCCTCGATCTCCATATATTCATCTTCCCGTTGGGGAGCACCCCGACCTGTAGTTAGTATTTTAGTTTCATTTTCGTTCACCGTGGACCCCTTTGGTTTTCCAGCTTGTTCTAATTGTGTATACATCTCCTTTATGTCTCGTTCTCTTCTTCCCAGTATAATAATGTCGTCAGCATATGCAAGAATTTGCGAGCCTTTATTGTATAGTGTACTATTGTTATCTGGGTTGAGTTCCAGACTCCAATACAAAGATAAAAACATGGTTTTAGGAGAACGTGTTGTTTATTTTATGGAAAACTCGTAACTACCCGAACAAGAACAAAAACATAACAACCCCAAGCAAGGCGACTCGATAAATGTAGTGCACGCGTACTACAGTACCTCCAGGCTGTAGGTGTAATTCTCTTATTGTAGCTTCAAGTACCAGATGAAATAGGACAGGCGATAGTATGTCCCCTGGCGCACACCCATGTAACTTGAAAATCGTGTGATTGATCATTTCCAATCCTGCATCTACATATGGTAGCCTGTAGCGTTGCCTTCGTCAGCCGAAGTAGTTTTGTTGGTACTTTAAATTCCTTTAAAGCCTGCCATATGGATTTCCGTTTGACGTTATCGTATGCTTGTTTATAGTCAACATATTTCTGTATGACATCGATGTTGAACTCCCAACATTTCTTTAGGATTAATCTTAAGCCAAATGTCTGATCTACTGTCGATCGTCCGTGTCTGAAACCTGCTCTGCAACTGAGGTGAAAACCTACACCGTGTTATATCTATGGAAGTAGAAAAGGTATTGGACTTTTCTAGAAAACGTTTCTACAACATGGATAGAGAATCAGCATGATCTATAAGGTAACCTTCCCCCACTCACTCTCTTAGGCTACAGGTACCCCTACGAAAAATTTGAACCCACTTTGTGATACCTCTTGAAAAGCTCTTACAAAATTATATACAATAGTAGCAAATATACCATTCGTGACTCCTTTCGGAAAAATTAAAAAATAGAACTCAGAAGGTTCTAAACCAATTATAGTAATTCAAATATCAAAATCTTCGTCTAAATGTTCAAAATGATTTCCTTCTAGGCATTAATAAAATCTACTCGCAAATTCTCTCCGAACATTTAGGAAGGTTTGTTGCGGAATAGCTCGAAACTCTCCAACTATTCCTTGTCACAGTTGTGCTATGGACTGGAGCTGAGTTTCGTAGACAACAGATTTTAAGGAACCCCATAGAAAGAATTCCATTGTGATCAAAATTTGGAGACCTTGGTGGCCCTTCTAGTTTTCTGACAGGAGCCGGCAAAAACATGTTGGCTTCTATTGAAGAGAATATTGTAAGAGCTTTTCAATGAGGGATCAGAAAGCGGGTGTTACCGTTTTGAATTGTTTTGTTGGGGTACCCAGGTGCGAAGTGGTTTAATGTGGAAGGTTACCTTATGACTCATGATGAGTCCCCCTCTATGTTGTAGGAACATTTTCTAGAAATGTTCAATACCTATTTTACTTCCACATATAACACATGGTGCATTTCCAAATTGACACCCTGTATAGTTACTATATTGATAATGTTGAATGAAGCCTGAGAGTCTTGCTGAAATTGTAGCCATTAATAAAAATCTCCATAATGTTTACATTGCTTTGAATTGAATAACAAATGTTTTCGCAAACCGTGCATGTAGATACAAGCCAATACATTTTCTAGTACAACAGGTTACCCCGGAAGTTTTATTGTTCTGCCACTGTTATCGTTCAGCAGTTCAGCGACACAAATGATTTTGCTGATAAAAACATTTCTAAATGAATAATTGTATACTGAAAAAATTTCATACGTTGTAGTAGATTATCCAACACTAATTAATAGTAATTATTAATTTAAGATTATGCTCTATATCAAATGACAGTTAATTTAAAGGACTTTCAAATTAGGAAAGAATATGTAGAGTCTTCTATTGAAAGAGTCTGTAAACCAAGTATTTGCAAATAGCGCTCGTTTTTGAATTTAGTTCATATAAACAATTAGTTTTGAAGACTAAAGTTCAATAATTGTTTGCAGTTGCTTAAAACTGATTAAATTAATGTCATCATATATTCCTCTAAACAGTTTAATACCCTCCAAACACTTTGGCTTAGACTTGCTGAACCTTACATTAATTGAACCATCTATTTATACGAAAATTTGAACATGGTATACAATATGATATTTTACATCGAGTGTTTTCGGAAAGACCAAATCAGAATGGTACGCTGCAGTCAGAAGAAGGTCCCACTGACGATTGTTTATGTTGCGAATCGTTCTTGCAACCGTATGTGGGCTTTGTCTTGGAGAGCAAACAGAACTTTGTCTTCTCCGTTTATCCTGATCGCCGTTTAACTTTATCGCTCAGAAGTGTCATGCAACAATTGTGTGACGTTCTATAAGAAAATCGGCAAGGAGCACATCTAAGGAATCCCAAAAAGACGTTACCATCAATTCACCAGGTGACAACATAGTTGTTGGTTTTATTCCGCCCTAAAGATATGATATGACGCAACTGCGTGAATGCACGTTTTGACGCAGGAGTAAAATAAGGTACACTGATTTAGGTAGTTGTCACAATGGAATCCAAAATTTATCTCCTTCTTTTCTCTAACGCTGCAGTAACGAAGAAGCTATTTGCAAACGCCTGTTCTTCGGATAACAAACGCGGAATCCACTTGGAAGTCACCTTATGATCTTTTAACTTATTTTTTATGATATAGTCAACACTTTCGACCCTAATGTGTACATTTTGAGAAATTTTACCAAGTTTTACCTGTCTTTCTTGCTGAATAAAGGCATTAATTTATTCTTCATTGTCACAATTAACAAAAGTTTCAGCTCGTTGTACATGACGTTCATTTTCTACATAAGTTCTCCTGTCTCCTAAAGATTTCAACCACTCAAGAAAGATATTGGTTGCCATATTGTGTTCGCAGCTCGTAAGTATTTCAGTCGAATTTACGGTTCCATTTGTAAGAAATTTGATTTTTATGCGTGATCCATGCTATAATATACAGAACTTTCTGGCGTCGTTAGTGTAACTATCAAGAGAATATTATAGCGAAAAAATTGCCGTATATCTGTTAACAATAGTCACGCTTAACATTAAATTAATTTAATTTTTGAAATTGTCTTCAGATGGGGTTTTAATTTAAATATTCCTGTACAAATTTGAACATGCCTCGTATTTAAAATATATAGTACCACCTTGGCAAGCCTAAACCAAGCACCCTATACAAAAACAATTATATATTATGCAACATGTCAATATGAGTGTACTTGGCCACTTTTTCTTCTAAATTAAATAATGCAGAATTAAAGACGCACAAGAAGCAAATCCTGTAGTTTGAGTTCAGCCCTTATTATTTATTCAAAATTTATAAAGGCCATATATGTTTCCAGATTATACTTTTTCCTCTTTCGCCATATCTGTTTCATCGTAAAAACTTTTTCGGTGGGGGATCGACCTTTCTAAATCCCATTTACTGTTCTAGGAAAAACCTAGTTGATACTGTTGTTAATGTTGGAATTAGCATTGCTGCATTTATACTATATAAGTATACAGTGTTGAACATACATCCTCCTCTATATTCGGCATTCTATTCATCGCTGAAGAAGTTGACAGATCTCGTTCATCAATTGTCTATGGCTCACCCACCTTTAAGAAGATTAAACAGAATCTAGCCTTATGACCTGCAAGCACCCTAACGTGGAAGGACTACTATAGGAGCATCACTAATGAGTGATTCCTCCAAATCATGCCTATTTACATCACTATTTTTGCTTAATACTGCTTGTAGAGTAGTTTGTAAATTTGGTATTAAAGAAACAATAAAAATAGTCTACAGTTTTCAGATTTATTTTGAGCTCCTTTCATAAAGAGTGATTCGCCTTTAACATGTTTGTGATTTTCGTTGTTTCTAGCACATATTTAATAACTGTAACATTCTGAGATGTAATAAGGAACCTCCATATTTTAGCAGCTCCGCGTTTATTCCATCAGGACTTGCAGACTTCCTATTCTTCACATATATTATTTATTCTGCTTCTTAGTACATTTGCAGGTTATCTACTGTGACACCTGTCATATCCTCTCTGGAGGATATTTAGCTGGTATGTGTTTCCAAACAATATTCATCAAGTTTTGTCCATTATTCTACCTCTACATGACAGAATTCAAATATTACAACATTTTCTGAGAATAAAACCCGGATACTTACATACAGTTATCAATATGATGTGTAAAGATAGTGAGGATCGATTATGTGATTCAGCTCAATTGACATAATAAATAGAATCTAGGGTGTCCCATGACGTGAGGTCACTACGTGTAGGAGAGATGAAAAGAAGTCTAAACTAAAGAGTGGTTGTTTTCTCTAAATCGACTATTAAAGAAGTTATGCCATGTTTTAGTTAACTACTGAAGCAGCTGAAACAATACATGATATTAAGTGGTATTTGATACAAACTGTCTACGTTACTATGGAGATGATATTATTTACTTGTATGTCAAACAGTAAAGCACTTTAAAGCTGATTTCCCTGCTTGCGCTTATTAACAATGTTGATAATGTTTACTTTTACAACGCGGGAGTACGCCGATATCCATTACATGTACGGTTTTTGTGATGGAAACTCAGTAGCAGCTGCTCGAGAATATTGGTTGAGATTTCCAAATCCGCGACTACCAGACCAACAAGTGCACAACCATCTACGTGAACACGGAACTTTTCTGAAACCGCCGACTGAGCGTCTAATACAGCAAGTGCTAGACAATGAGAAATTGATAATAATCCCAGCACCTCTGTTCGTCAAGTGCCTGCACAAGTTAACGTACCACGAATGTGAGTTTGAAGAACATTAAAACGTCATGGTTTATATCTATTTCATATCCAGCCTGTTCAAGTCCTCTCACATACAGATTTCGCTAGTTTTATGGAATTTTGCCGCTAGATCATTCAAAATCGTAACCTATTTAATAGAATTTTATTCACGGATGAGGCAACATTTACAAGAAATGGATTAATGAACAGAAAGAACAGCCACTCTTGGGATTTGCAGAATCCACACGAAACCAGTGTCAAACTATTGACATAGGTTTTCAGTGAATATCTGGTGTGGAATTATTGATAACACGCTCATTGGTCCATTCCTTTTTGAGTACCATTTAACCGCCGATAGATATTTAAATTTTCTAGAAGATCATTTGGGATGATTGTTAGATATGTCCTTCCGGCAATCAGACATGGTATGTGGTACCAGCACGATGGTCCCTCTGCGCACTTTGCGTTACGTATAAGACAATTTTTGAATGAACGGTTTGAAGGACTTATAATTGGCAGAGGAGAACATCACCTCTGGCATCTTAAATCTCTGGACTTAACTTGTTTAGATTATTATTTGTGGGGCCATATGAAAGATATGGTATACCGAACACCATCAGAGACTGTAGAAGATATATTCTTTGAGGCTTTCACGGTTTTTCGAACTGTCAATATTACATTTTACTTTCGGCTTAAACCGCGTCATCATTTGGGAACTACAGCCGGCATTATTAGGTAAGGACTAACAATTGCATTGTATATACAATCTCCAGAAGATAAAAGTATTAAGTTACAAATATATCTATAAATGTTTAAGACATATACGTCAAATTTGGGTTTACAAAAATGTTTACTGATCTAAAAAGAAAATTTACACAAACGCTTGTGCAGTATTTTGCCACACCATTGTATCTATTACAGTAAACTAATGCGCGATGCTTTAGATTTAAAGAAACTATCTTTATTTGCACCTACAATAGTAAATCAAGCAATTTACTAACCTAACTTTTAGCACACATTCGTAAGCTTCGTGCATTTTTGTAACAGAACACCGTATCGCAACCGCGTAGAACAACAAGATGTTACAAAACTAGATTTCATCCAACTCCGCATATCAATGGGTACAGCTTCTGGAAAGGTTCGTTGTTCGCAGGGCGCTTTAAATCGCAAAGCTCAGCTCATAACATCAGTGTGTATGTTAACCTCGTGTCATTGCACGATCATGATACGAAAGCAAACGTTTTACGTTTTTAATAAAGTTTGTAATAAATAGGTATCTGGCAAAAACTAAATGACAACATTGTTACATTTACAGATACTTTTTGTAGCTAGCTTTTCAATGTCTTAATGAATTTTAATTTTATACACTACTAAATTACGATAATATGCATTGCTTGGTTATACAGGGTGTATTTAAATTGCAGGTATAAATGTCGACGGCATATTTGCAAGCCAAAAATATCAAAAAAATCCTATAGACATGCTTCGTTAGACAGATACAGCAAGAAGCACAAATAAAATCACTCTTTTGGCGATAATTCAGTGAGTCTTTGTACTAATTACTTGAAAATTTATAAGTAAACTTAAGACACTGTAAGTTCAAATTTTTGCTAAATTAATTTAAAATTTGTGAACCAGGGGCGTCTCATCTGGGAAGGTCAACTAATGCTTTAATGATTTTCTTCACACTTCCTTTTTAGTTTAGTGTTTACGTAGTAAATGATTAGAATTTAAGCGCGAATTATCGAAATTTGCGTAGGTAGCGCGCGTGGCACGTTTTTGAACATTTACGTAGAAAAATCCCGAAAACGGTGCAAGATATCAACTTCCAATTAGTACTTTTTTGTGTAAAAAGGTTCAAATTTCCATAATTTTCACTGAAATGTGACGAAACTCCCCTGGAAAAAAAATAACAGAATTTACCGAACGTCCGCTCATTTGAGTCGTAAGACCTGGAATATTTTAGTGCCTTTTGGAAACATGTATAATAAATCTGCTGTTTCTATTTGATTGCTTTTCAATGCAGGATTAGAAGTATTGCCGTTCAATAAATAATTGTTGTTGCTTGAATGTAGGGTATTGGTTGAATCGACCTTGAAATAACTGAAATTAATGAATGAGAAATGAATAGAGAGCGTTTAGTTATGGTGGTGACCTTGTGCATTTCCATAACTACCCAACCTTTCCTACTAAAACAATTTGCTAAATAGTGCCTCTAACAAGTAATGAAGTAGCATCGGAATGTTTATATTATTTTTAAATGCTGGAAAATGTATCCAAGATTATACTAAAATGTAAAAAATATCAGAAAATAATAAGAATTTACGATAAAAAATTGTTAAAGCAGTGAAAACGTACACTAAAATCAGTCTGGGTTTATAATATATTTAAGTGTAATTTTGTGACATTTTTAAATTTTATTATTAACCTGCTATTTCTTGAATATAAGGACATTTCCCTCTACTTTGCGTCAGATAAAGAGAGAAATGCCACGGACTATATACGCTAAAAGCTATGTTAGATTTTCAATTTCCAGACGGTTTAGGAACCTCTTAATCTTGAGACTTTTTCTGTATTTTTACGAAAATGTTAAGGATATTGTCAAGAATAAAGCGATAGCGAGCTTAAGCTGTAAAGCTTTAAAGCAGTTACGTTCACTAAAAGAAAATGGCAAAGGGGCACTTGGAAACTCGTTGACCTAACTCATTTTAAATTTAAAATTTTCACTTCTCGGGTCCGCAGTAATCTGCAGCCAACGAGCCGTGCCTTTGTTCGATTTCTTCTTGTTTTCATCCACGAAATCCCCCAGGACGCATACAATAGTATCTCTTTAAATTTTCTGTAGGCATTTCCAGCTTGCGAAACTTTTTCTCTTATCAAAGCTTTACAACACTTTGAAGTTGTATAAATTGAATTATTCAGAAAACATGAAGCCTCAGTCTTCCATAATCACTCCGTTCTAGAAAGAAATGAAATCCTTAGCGTAGTTTTCCTTAGCTTTTATTGCTGTATCAAGAAGAAAAACGAAATGAAAATGTCTACGGGAATACAAAAGTTATAGTTTAAAGTTATCGTATTTGGAATGTTAAAGTGGTTATACTTTCCACCCGTTTCATGGATTTACTTTTTACTTACTATAGAACTGATAATTTGACTTTATCCTACGTTTATTACGATTATATAACCTCAAAATTGAAATTGGAAAACTTCAAATATGAAGTTCTATAGAGTATGAGTTGACACAGAGTTTGCTTTCTGAACAAACAACAAGGGTTTAGGTTTGAAGCTTAGGCAACGCAACCAAATCTAATAAAAGTATAATGCTGCAACCTGCTAAACACAATTCTCGAATCGGGCTTTGGCAACGACAAGTTCTAAATGCTTAAACCGTTGCTGCAGTTTCTGTGATTCAGATTTGATGTTACGCTGTAAGTTCTCTGCGTTTCTGCCCAAAAATTAGAGACATTTAGAGAAAAAACTTGATACGAAAGCCAAGTGTATTTATATTTACTGTGTTCAACAAAATCAATAGATTAGAGATATTATTCTTTCTTATTGGAGTACTAAATAGGAACGTAATCGCGTGGCACGCGATGTATTTTTCTAATGGTGATTGAGCGTTAGCACACAATCGTCCAATTCACATCATTATCCTTACATATCATATTGAATGCTGTACAGGGCTCATAGTTATGAGTATTTGTAGAAGAAAATAAAATATTAATCGCAATTTCGTTCAAGTATGCGCAGCGTGTAAAGGGTTCTCGAAGAATGTTACACTATTTGAACATTACATATTTTTCTTGTAGATTTTCTTTACTCATTGTAAATATGCGTAAATCTATCTTAAAATTGAAAATTTGAAATCTGCATTAATGGCAAACTTAGCGAAAGCAAACAACGTTTAGGTTTTACAATAAATTTAACAGCACTGAAACTTCCATTATTGTCTGTTGTTTTCTATGATCAAAACTAGGACGGTGTGATAGTTTGAGAACCACTAAGCTTCACCTTAATGCATTGAAAAATGTAGCTTGGATTCGATTCCCCAGCATTATCACGCAGTGTCTAAAAATCTTGTGATGCAATCCACCACGAACAATTTCCCTATCCGGATTTGGCAACTGTGGGTTGTGGGACCTTAATGCCAAAAGCCTTCTGTAGAATTTCTGTCTTTCGGATTCCCCATTAATCTGTCGGTCTTCCGTGTTTCCATTTTAGCACTGAGGAGAAGCACGTGGCAAAGAATAGGTTGGTGCCTAGTAGCGTGGGACTTGGAAGGCTGCTGGATGTAGGAAATATTCAAATTTGACTAGTTGGAGATAATTAGTAGAATATTTCTGTTACATCATTTTATGTTCCAGATTAGTGACAAGCTATACACTCTTCAAGAATATACCAAAAAGTGGAAATCAACAATTCTTTCACATTGACTTCTGTAAATAACTGTTCTCTATTTTTTTCCTATTATTGGAGCCTCCACAGGCCTTGTAGACCCATCGCTTTGTTGTGAGGCAAGGCTAAGCTAGTTTGTGCAATGCACAATAAGGCCCGACTCTGCGGATTTCCACGTTGGTGCGTAACCGTGCTTAACCTGCCTGATGTTAGGTGTATGCGTGTGGAGTCTTGTTACTCTTCTAGTGTGACCGCAACATGAGGAGTGCCAGTGATTAGATCGCCAATGGGAAATGTAAACCGAGACCCAGTACCGACCACACAGGGAATTAGAAAAACTTCTGACACCTGGAGCGATTCGAATCGCAAAGCGGTTGGACTATTACATTCAAAGCCTGACTCTCTTAGCACTGGGCCACTCCAGTCCTAAATAACTGTTCTGATATAAAACAAAAACTAGGTAGTTTATGACAACGGATTTAGACTGTTCTATCGTTATTCTGTCCATCCACCAAATAACAACCGTGTCGTTCGACCACAATCAAATTAGTAGCGGCGAGTGAAATTCCAGTTAATATGGAAAGTTGGCAAAGTGAAGTCTTTGGATCTGTTCCAAGATGTGCTAAAATTTAGGTGAAACTTAGGTTAGTGGCATTTACTGTTCTATATTAAACTTCTGTTTGTAAATAATTGCAAATAAAGAAGCTTTCTATTCTTTATCTAAAATGTTAACCATTTTCCCAATTTATTGGGACCGCACAACTAATGTACTACTTATGGTGTGGTATTGATTTCGCCATTTATTTTTTGTTTTTACTCGTTCTTTTATTATGATTATTGGTGGAATCTAACCCTTAAGTCGGGAGGTCGAAGGACTGTCACACTATAGGAGAGATGGTATATTACTTGTATTACGGTTCCTCCCCATTGCTCCCTGGAGTAATCAACAAAATTTACTTTTAATTGTTTTTCATTTCAATATCAACTTAGTTAAACTTAAAAACATTAAATTGAGTAAATTCTCGTAGAATCATGACTAACTAGAAAGCAATTTACTAACACGAACAAAAAATTAAAAATTTTGTAGGGATTTTCTTCGAGAGCCAATTGTTGGCTGTCACATTTCGACTTATTCCTTCTATTGGTTTCACGAATCGCAAAACTAATTGTATAATAATGATTCTGTGACGTCGTAGACTAGAACCTACTGCAACCCTAAGCGCTCGGAGGTACTCACTGGAAGGCTAGTGACTGCCACCACGCTAGTTGGCATACTGAATGGATGGTACATACTAGGAGGCTTCGAATACCCTTCTCGCAGGAGCGGGTTCAAGTTTTTGTGGATCAAAAACTGTACCCCCTCTCGATTTAAAGGTTAAGATAGCGTTTTTAATAGCATAGCTAAGGTTACAAAAACTACAAACAGTCAAGTACTGATGATTGGTATTCAAATGAACTGCCTGTAGGTAGATTGGTTTTTTATTGAGAATTTTTGTCTTTAGTATTTCTCCCTGAAGAAGTTGCTTATTATCTTAAATATATCGCAGTTGAATTTTAAATCCGTATTCCCCTACAATAAAATAAAGAAATATATAAAACTAAAGTTTGAAAACGTTGCTAAACCGGATGATAGAGAAACATTTAACTGCTGGAAATTTCAAAGCATTTATTTGGAACGTTCTCTTTATTCCGCCATTTTCTGCGGTTGAGTGAGTTTATAAACTCACTGTATAAAGTAGTCATTGATATGCCCGAATTCATTCATTTTCACACATTCTTCGCGTTATGTGTTTTGTACTCCATTTGAATCGTTTTGACGCATTCTAACCTCGTATTCTATTGAGCCGAAGCATTATGTTATGAAAAATGACGCAATTTTTTTAAGAACTTCTTTAGAAGTAGGCGTACCTTTTAGAAGACTTTGCAGACTTTGATATCTCAATATAGAAAACAAAGGAAATTAGCTAAACGAAATGTAAAAATTTTTATAACACTTATAATTTTTAATTTTTAAACGAAGGTATCACTTTAACCGTACTTAAAGCTGAGTACACACTTGCAGTCGATATGTTTGTTGAATCATCAATGAATATTGCTACGTTAATAGGTTGTACTACGGCATTCCGCGTGGGTGAAATTTTGTCCTGCAACATCGTGTCATATCATGACCTTGAAAAAACACGAACTTGCTTTGTTGCAACATATAAGCCTCTGTTGTTGGCAGCAGGTTACGAACAACGAACATTTATAAAATCTGTTACTTACCGATTAAGAGCGTGATCAAATCGTTCAGAGCGGTTCTAGTTCTGTAACATAATGGTGTGTTATGACCTTGCTGCGTTACGCGGTTACGCTATGGTGTTCTGTTACAAATAATAGGTACGGGGCATTTTCACCAAAAATTCTTTCTTAATTAAATTTATTTATTTATCACAGGAAAAACTAATATATGCAAACAAAGTTGCATACAAAATGTTTCATTTAAAATAAGATAGGTGTCGTAGTTGCTTGTGCAACAGAAATTATAAACTACTATCTGCTTATGCATATTAATGGTAGCTTACTAGTAGGTGTTTTGCAGAACAGAACAGAGGTGGTCAGCCTTCTTGGGCGGGGGCACAAATTAAAAAAATAAGTATGCCTACAGACCGCAGACCAAAATGTTATGAACTACATATATACAGGCATCAATTTTTCTATTATTTATTGCATATAAATAAGTAAAACAGAAAAAAATGAGAAAAAAGAACACTATTTAACATCATTTTCCTTATTCGTAAGTGTAACTAAGAACTGACAGGGAACCGCCAGGCGAACCTTTTATATATCTGGGCCGCCTAAGTCTCGAACGCTCCTGCTGCTTCTGACCGTTGTTGGGTCGGCGGCGCGATGCTTAGATCAGAAAGTCAGCCGCCACGCCGTTCGGCGGCGTTACCTTTGGTATACAGTTTGCAACAGAATTTGTCGCCGCCACCAAAAGAGTGCCTACTGCAACACTCTTTTCGCGGAAACCGGCGCAGTATCGTCTGATATTGTTAGTAAATAGCCGTAGCTGGTAATTATTGAGGTTTTTTGAAGGTCGCCTGATTTTTTGTCTTTTGGTTATATTTTGATTATTGGGAGCGCTGCTTTCTCATAGACTGTGGCTGTTATTTAATCTACGATTTCAGTAAAGTTTTGAGTCTGTGTGCAAGGCTCGATGGCCGCAGGTTATTGTTTGCCGGGCCGCGGCGGGTTGGCTACACCTGGCTTACAATGTCAGCTGCTTAAGTTTCTAATAAATAAAAACTACCTAATTTAAAATGAATACGATCTTGCTGATTCCTGCTGCAGCTAAGAAATTTCTCCTAGGACTTGTAATTGTAAGCATTAGCATTATACGAAGATACATTATAAATGAATGTTCACATTATCGTGGATGTACTGTATTCCTATTTTATCTAACCTGCAATGTACTCTGAAATCGCTAAATAGTATCGCACAGAGCTGTAAAATATTAAAATCGCAATATCCACACATATGTTTTTGTAATTGCCAAACTGCGAAACGAAATTTATTTGAAATATTTAATATTCTGAAATAATGTGCTACAGTACGCTAGCGATAAGGTGGACAGAAGAAAGAAACGGAGATTGTTCATGTTTCCCTCACTACGGGCGGTACAAATCAGCAACTTGTATAATACTATTCAATGTTTAAATAATTCCCGCTTATAATTTCTGTGAATGTTTTCATGTTTAATCAAGTTTACATTCTCTATTAACGTGTGCAATACACTGGGCGGCAACGAAACAAGGTCGCGCTTATTTTTTTATTAACTGCAATAATCGAAGCAAATGAAATTCTAGATGGCTAACATATGCCCAAATTTGCATTAAGGTACTAAAACAGGTATTTATACTGCAATAAACGTCAATGTCCTTAATTTTATTAAATATTCTATACAGGTAGTCTCAAAATTCGCCCGTGGTGTGTAGAAATGCTGAGGAAGTGCTAAGCATTATTCAGAGAAAGAATACAGCATTTATTGTATTAATGTGTTTTGATATATTCATTTTTTGCTTGTGGTCTTGATACCTTTTTTCCGTTCATTCATGCTAGTTCCCCCCCCCCCGAATCTTTTTTTTAACATTCACTTCTACGGGCCAAACGAGCTTTTTCGTTGACCCACAACAGGACAGGTGGAAAAAGGCCTACAGCTTAGCTCAGAGGAGTAGGGGAGGTTCACGGAAACCGCTTACGGGAGCAGATCTTTCTAGTTGTGTACAGGGTATGTCGAAAATTAACGGGCGCCACCTTCCAAATCACAGCTAATTGCAGATTTTCGTGGAAGGCCGAGAAGTCAGCAACTTACGGGGTTCGGATTGTGCCTCCCTCCTGTTTAGAAAGATTACAAAGTTCATGCACACACAAATACAAAATATACAGCAATAAAAGATGTAATAAATTTCAAAACGCATATAATTAACCTTTTGAGAATAAATGACGATACCAAAAAAAGACAACAAATGGTGATATTATAGTTCACTACTACAAACGGTTAAATTGAACGTTCAAAAGGAGGAACTCGCCGCCCCTGGATTACAGCATTTAAAATCTACGTGGCCAGTGGCGTCTGAGTTTAGAAGAATAATAAAATATGTAATTACTTTTTACAAATAACAGTAAAAAAGACAAACGACGACTGAAGGTCGCTTTTGTCGCATAAAAGAAAAAGGTTCAATCCCATGAATTTTGAAAGTTAAACGCTTAGAAGGTTTTTTTTTCACAACACAAAAACTAGTTCTTTTACCTTGGCTTTCGGCGAATGGAGTAGAGAGAGGCCGACACAGTTTTGCGGTGTTTTCAAGATGCAGGAAAATCTGCCGGCACAGTCGGAAGCCGGAAAAATCCACGGGCACGCCCCTGAATACTTGATCAAATGGAGTCAACTTAAGGGCCAAAACTTCAATGCGTTCGTTGCAACAGCGGCACTACCAGAGGGACAGGAAATGGGCTCGATATTTATCCGCCAAAGGCGATTGGCAGTTTCACAATAAATTGCCTTTCCAGGGATAAAATTCCAACGTGTTTCATTAAATCAGGCACTTGTCGATGGTTCTGTTCACCCTACGGTGAAAACAGCGATATGAAAATCACGCGATGGACGCCCATCGAAAACCGAAGCAGTGCTTAATTTATCAAAGGTCCCCGCAGATGGAATTGGGTGACCGGAGTCGCGAAGGTGGAAGGCCGACTGAAGAACCAAATCCAACGCGGACCTGCTCTGCCCAAAAAGATTACCCCACATTGCGAAATATGATGCAACAATTCTGGAGCGAAATAACACGTGCGACTTCCGAGAATTATAATAACACAGAATCCCAAGAATTGTTGTTGTCGGCAAATACAGCCTACAAATTCACGGCCGATTGAGCCGCCTTTCACTGTGACCTCGACTGGCAGCACTTGTTGTCACTGACCCATCGAGGTCTCAACTTATGTTTGATTCTAACCAACACTCACCTCAACAAATCCCCAAATTTAAAGTAATTGTTAAAATATTTTCAAATATCAGTTAGAAGAACCATCAGTTGACAGCACTCTACAATTACAGCGACTTACACTTTTTGGAAGGTGAAAAACTTACTTCCTTTTGGGTGCAACAATTATAAACACACTAAACGCTTTATAACTCCTGCTGACTTCTTCTAAAGTACAGATATATTTATACACAGTAAGGGGCTGATTTTACAGTTTCGTTGAAACTTATAGTAAAACGTTATGTTTTCTTTCAGGGAGGCTTTATTACAATGTGATTTATTACTAACACATTTTCATAAAACTCCAAGACGTTATTGATATCAAGAGCTTTAAAATATTCTTCGCATTTCATTATTTTTCAAATTGCATTTTTAGAACCGCGTTTGCTATTATATTACGCGAATTTATGAGTCAAGTTTTATGATTCATAAATAATACATACAATATGCATCTACGGTGCATTATAAAGTCAAATCCAACAACTTTAATTTACATGATTTGATTTGATTCTGTTCCTTAGTTTAATTCCAAAGGCTGAATTTGAATAATTTTCACAGAGTGCGAAAAATGTACTTGCCAATACTTGCGATGGTGTGTGTGTGTGATATAATTTTCCTAAATCAATTATAAGATAATTATTCCAATAGCCACTCTTTGAGGAGTAGAAATACTGTTTGAAGATAATTAAAGGCGGCCTAAAGGTCTGGCCTGGGGTTTAATTTCCAGTAGCGATACATCATATTTTTAGCAACCTCTCTCGCAAGGCAATTGCAAACCAGCGAGGTATTCTGCCTAGTAAATCTTCTCTGTAGTAGAAGTGTTTACACTTTCCGTGAGTGGGAGCCAACGTTAATCTGTAGGTCCACTATGTGGCTAGGATGGCTATATATCGTAAGAGACAAAGCACTCGAAGAAAAGGTATATTTATAGGACGCGTTTTCCAAATTAAATGATACCATGCGTTAGCCTAGCTGCATCAATAGGGTCTCCTAGTCGATGGTTGAGACAGTTCACATTTAATATGTACATAATATTAATGTTTCTCTTTTGCGTAGGAAAAACGTAGTGATTCATCGTCCTTGTTTAGACTTTAGGACTCATACAGCAACAGGATAATTATTGAAAGAGCAGCAAAGAAAAATATCAGTTTATGAGATGCTGCCTAGGTAGGGTGCGATTAAGCAGTATATTTTACTATAAAACCGAAAATAACCCAGGAAACTTTACATAAATAGTTTTGGTTACAAACGAGTCTCGTTTTATCCGCGATAATGGAAATCTACGTATTAATATTTCGTAGCCTGTTGTTGGAGCAATAACCAGAAAATAATGTTTTCGTCGCACGCACGAGGAAGTCACAAAAGCGTTCTTCTGGTTGCTATATATTACTCCTGTTCTCCTGATTGGGTTTAAACACATAATCGATCATCACTATCTTTACACATCATATTGATTGCTGTTCAAGGGCCGTATTTGTGACTATTTGTGGAAGACGAAAGAAAACAATATATTAACCCCAATTTGCTTGAAGGTTAGAATTTAGTCACGTATATTTACACTCAGTATGTAAACATCCGGAATTTATTCTCAGAGAGTGTTGTAATATTTGCAGGTATATTATTTATGTCTATTGTGCAGATCATTCGTTTATAGAACATCTTCATTTCAATGTTATTTTCTAAATGCACTGAAGGGATTTTTACAGATAAATGTATATATTTCAATAAACTATTGTTAAACTTGCATGGAATCATAAAATATAATGTGTAGAATTAATGTAATAGCTACAATGGTGTGACTTACAACTGAAGGAAAGACTAAACCGTTATCGAGGTGTTTCGTTCGACTTTTTTTTTAATATGCCGGGACATAAATAACGCACTAAATGCTTATAGGTTACATGTGCCTGTATATCTTCAAATACAAATATGATACATGTTAGATTTTTTAAAACCAATGATAAATTAAATTTTGGGGTCGCAAAGACTAATAAATATTTTCCATTAGATGTTAAAATGTTAATAAATAGATAAGGTTCGTGTTAAAAGATAAAAAAGCTGTAAGCTCAGTTATTATCATTCCACCTTGCAATACGCTTTTTTATATTTATAATGTTAGAATTTTTTTAACATAATAAGTTTTATCGAATTTCTCGTCAACGTATCTATTGATTTGAGCAATAATTTTTAGCTAAATGAATTTTATGTTGAATAAATCGCGATCGGAAATTAGTTTGCTGTTTTATTAGAAACCCCGAACAAAGTCTTTTAATATAATGTTACTTGTTTTTTGAATTCGCAATAGAGAAGATCATAAGTTTCTACCCTAACTTCGTTATATTCAGCCTAAGTTCAATATATTACTCTATGCTCATTGTATCAAGCTGTATTGGTTATATTCGTTGGAAGTTCGTACCGAGGAAGGTGGCTCAGCGGTAGAGCATCTACCTTCCATGCGGGAGGTCTTGGGTTCGAATCCGCGAGCCGTGTGTCCTGACTCAGGTTTTTCGTGGTTTTCCTGGATCATACAGGTAAATCCTAAGACAGTATCATCCACGAAATTCCATTATCCAATTTTCCTGGCCTTTCCCATCCTTACATTCCTGCCCCCGGCTAAGGATTCTGGTGCGGAACTCGACTGATCTTTATAGCGGCCTGCCCTCTTGTGGGGAATGAACCGACGTTGGTATTCCTTTTTTTTTGTGAGTTCGTTATTTTACTGCGTGATACTCACACCAAAGTCGTCATAAGCATCCTAAGTTAATTAGATTACCCTATGTTCATTATGTCACCCTAAGTTCGTTATTTTTACTTCGAGTATGTTATATTCACCTAAGTTCATTGTATTCATATCGAGTTCGTTATATACGCATAAGTCCATGACAGTCCGTTATATTCGTATAAACCTAATTTTAATATATTCACTTCAATTTCGATATTTCTACTTCATGTCGGTTACGTTTAGTAGTTCGTTATACTCATCTTAAGTTAATTATATTGTCCTACGTTTGTTATACCAGTCTAAGTTCTTCACTCTAAGTTCGTTACTTTTACTTCAAGTTAGTTATTTTCACCTGAGATCGTTGTATTCATTCTGAGTTCGTTGTATTGATCCCAAGATCCCTACATCACCCTAAATGCGTTATATCAGCTGAAGTTACTCATCTTCACTCCAAGTTTGTTATTTTGACTTCAAGTTCATCGTATTTAACTGAGGTCGTTGTAATCATTAGTTCTTTATACTCATCATAAGTTTATTACATTACCCTTGTTTCGTTATATTCACTTCAATTTTGTTATTTATAATTCAAGGTTATATTCACTGAGTTGGTTGTATTCACTTAGACTTCCTTATATGGATCCTAAGTTCATTAGATTACCCTAAGTTCGTTGTATCATCCTAAGTTCGTTGTATTCACTCCAAGTTC
>JABXWE010015871.1:0-28300 GCA_014611495.1 Limonius californicus | reverse complement strand
ATTAATTAAATAAGGTTACTTACTGGTTTTCCACAACATTTGCAAAATACGGCATCATCTTCTAATAAGAGTTCTGGATACGGCTTTATCCACGAAATAATTTTACATTTACTCATTTTCACAATTCACCTTCCAATAATTCACAGACGCCTGCCACTTGTTCTCTGTGCTACTGAGATATGCGAATGATAAAAACTAAGTTGCTACGAGTAGTGTTTTCGCTTAATGGCTTAAATTCACAAGCGACCCTGCCCTTCCAGTTGTTTGTACACTTCCTCTTTAATAAATAACAAAACAATACGCAGAAAAATAGAAAGTGCATTTAGAAACTTTAAAAGCTAAGTATATTTAAGTAAATAATGCATTGAATAATAGTCAGGTTAAGCTGGGCTAAGCTTGCTCAAGGCAAGTTTATTCAAAGAACCAGAATTCCAAGAGATGCTTAATTCCTTATGAATCTTCGCATGACCATAAACAATCTAGTAACCACCCTTTAAAAATGTACTTTAAAATACATCACGAGTAAGAAAATATTAAAGGAAAAAATTCGAAAAAACTCAATAATATGCAAGATATGCCATAAATGTTAAAAAATGCAGACAATGGGGAATATATGCAAAATATGCAATTATAAATTGGGTTAATTCATTTCAAAATGTCTTAATTCGTGCGCATACAAAGAATCAGCTACATATACCAATAAATAAACGATATGCATTTTGCATATATTCACAGCTTTAGTTATCACAGTGAAAATAGCGGAGGTCCCAAGTGTACACAACCCCGATGTAATATTTTCCCCGCATATGCTCACTCAGAAAGTGATACACGAACATATATTTCAATTGAGGTAGGCATTTTCAGCTGAAAAGTGTTGCGACAAGGAATATTTATACTCCAAACAAATTTAATATTCATCTTAAAGTTTTGCTTAAGTAGAACGTAAGTGTAAGAACGAGATTACATGTAATCTGAACTGAATAAAGCACGTGGAGAACAAGGCAAACTGCCTGTTTCTGAATAGCAAATAATATATTGTTTCTCAAAACTGAGAGCTGTGAAACCTACATACTGTGTACCGAGCATAATTTCCACGAAAACCAAAAAGTCAATTTACATTACTTTATTTTTGATTGAGTAACTATATTTCTGTTCGCGTGGGTATGTTCGGGATCAAACTCTGTTGTTAAGCGTGGGAGCTCTTTGATCTAGACAGCTTTGTTTTCAAGCACGTGTAAATATCATAATTGAAGCATTCAGTTGTTTATATACTAGTTTACACAACCGTAACATGTGTTTATACAGTCAAATATAAGTAAATAGCTAGCCTGATTATTATTTGTTGAATTATCGTAGGAGGAGGTTTCATATTACCAAATTGAAAACTTTATGAAGTCTATATACGAGGCTTGTTAACTGAAACACATCTTTGATCAACTTAGTCTTGAAAACAAAGCAATCATTCAAATGACATTTGTTAATGTTAGTAATGTTTGTAAGCAACACACTAATAAGTTTTTGGCGTCTGAATTTGATCCTGACTTTTAAAATTTCGATAATGAAATGGTGTTTGTTGTTGAAAATCCGTTCAAGTTTGGGCAGCGTGCGGTCCTACAATTTTTATACGCTGAGGGTATGCAGCCATTGCAAATTCATACGTGAATGCAAGCAGTATATAGAAATTCAGGTATTGCGTAACCAACTGTGAAGGAATGGTGCCGAAAATTAAGAATGGAAAAGAGGGGAGTATGGATGAGCCGCGACCAGGTGCACGGAGTACTGCATTAACAGAAAACAATATGGCAAATTTCAGAAGTTTTTGGTGCGAGTGTAGGATCTGTCCATAGTATTGTTCGTAATCTGGGTTACAGCAAAGTTTGTTCACAATGGATTCCTCGTCTCTTGTCTAATGAACAAAAATGCTTGTGAATGAGCTTATTTCTGCAACACCTCACATACCCTACAGACATAATGGTGATGACTTTCATCTGTCAATAGTTGCTGGTGGCGAAACTTGGAGCCATGACTACGAGCCATCCATTAAGTTATCGTCAATGCAGTGGAAACATTCAAGTTCACCACCACCACCGCAACCTTCAGCAGGCAAGGTGATGTTAACATTTTTTTTCAACCATGAAGGACCCTTGTTGATAGAGTTTAAGGAACCTGGAGTAAATCTCAATGCAAATGTGTATAATGAAGTTTAGAGCAAGCTTCATCAAGCAATAAGACCGAAAGTCCAGGAAAACATATTGCAGCACGCCTCATGTTGCTAACTTAGTAAAAGAAACGAAAGAAATGGAGGGTTCTAGAGCATCCGCCCTATAGCCCGGTTTTATCGCCTTGCGATTTCCATATTTATGGACCGCTGGGCGTTAAGAGGTCGGCGTTTTGAGTTTGACGTAGAAGTATAGCCGGATAGCCTTGGAAAACTTCTTCAATCAGCACCCACAAGAATTCTATGGATAGGGTATAAGTCGGTTAGAAGAAACAACAATTGGATAGGTACCTCAATTGTGTCGGTAATTATTTGTAATTAAATTGTTGTATAAATTTTTTATAAAGTCAAGATGGGTTTCAATTGAACACACCTCGTACATGTAAATATCCCATCTCTTAGTCTATCATTTTTATTCTGTAAATCTTGCTCTAATATAAACAACACTTAAATGAGTCCATACATAAAGGGAAACGCACGTACGTGGTCGGACAACTATGAAACGGGATTGGCACTACTGCGGACGCTATAAGAAACGGGATTGGCACTACTGCGCCGCTATAAGGAACTGACTGTATCCAAATCATATCCAAATTGTAGCTGGAACTTTCGTCTACAAATAGGTAAAACGGCATCCTGTTAGAACTTGCGTGGTACGCTGTGCATGCGAATGAACAAGTTAGTGCAGCTGTCACATGTGACACAAGTCAAACATGGAGCAGAGAGCGAACATTAAGTTTTGTCTCAAATTGGCGAAAATGGCCACGGAGACATTAAAGATGTTGAAAACTGTGTATGGCGATGAGATCATGTCCCGTACTCGCGTTTTCGAGTAGTTAGCCAGATTTCGTGAAGGTCGGCAGGACCTTTACGATGATCAGAAGCCGGGTCGTTCGATCACAACACGAAACCTCGTAACGATCGAAAAAGTCCGACAACCTGTGGCGGCTGATCAACGACTGACACTGAGATTGATGGAGCAGGAACTGAGTATTAGCCGTGAAACCATTAGAACCATTTTGGAGAAGGATTTGAAGAAAAGGAAGGTCTGTGGCAAACTTGTCCCGCACAGTTTGACCACTGAACAAAAAGCGCATCGAGTGGACACCTCCCGCGACTTTTTTTCTGGATTGAATTGTTACTGGTGACGAGTCGTGGTGCTTCCAGTGCGATCCAGAAAGCAAGAGACAAAGCATGGAATGGCGATCGAAGACGTCTCCCAGACCAAAGAAATTCCGTCTCCAAAAATCGAAAGTGAAGACCATGCTGGTCATTTTCTTCGACAGCCAAGGCATCATTCACAAAGAATTTGTGCCACCGCGTGTCACCGTCACTAGCCTGTACTACAAGGGTGTCATGTAGCGTTTACTAAAACGCATTCGACCTGTGTGACCGCATTTGGCAGCCTCCGGCAAGTGGCACCTTTTACATGACAATGGCCCTGTGCATTCTGCCTTGATTGTGAAGACGTTTTTGGCGACAAGAAATGTCCCAGTCTTAGAACATCCTCCCTATTTGCCGGATCTGTCACCAGCGGACTTCATGCTGTTTTCTCAGCTAAAAGTGACCCTCAAGTCAAGGCGCTTTGACAACGTGGAAGACATTCGGCGGAATGTTACCGCCGAACTACACGCACTTCCTCGCGACAAGTTCAAGCAGGCTTTCTGCGACTTTTATCGTTGATGTAAACGGTGCGTAGAAGTCGAGGGAGATTACTTCGAAGGGCGCTAGAGGTATTTTCACCTGTGGCTACCTCACATGCTTTGTATTTGATCAATCCCGTTATATATTTGTCCTACCTCGTATTTGTATTTGTCCTACTTGTGTAGATTCCAATTCAATGCAGAAAACACTTCAGAATGTCTATTTGGATTATAGAGTATCCGATTGACTCCAGTTGTTCCAGCTTCATGCAAGGAAATAAATATTTAGGTATCTATTTGTCAGTTAATATATGTATTTAATCGCTGTATCACTTATATATCTTATCAGCTAATTTATACTATAATTAACTGCTACTTCTTCAAAATTAATGCGGATGATATTCTTCGCACACGATTCAGGAAATTATATTAGAACCGTGAACCGTGTGTATCCTTCAAGGTACGTTAAGTAATTCCCCAAGAATGTACTAAATAAACTAGAATGTAATGTAAAAAGTAAAGAAATGTACATGATGTATTATGAAAATAGAAAATGGCGATTACAATAAGAGAATGTAAATATGCAAACATATTTGTTCCATTACACAGATAAAGAAATTAATCTCAACATCTAATTATTCTCTTATTCCGTATAAGTATATTTTACAGATTCCATACGCTATGATGTTCTTTGTAATTTAATATTGTTTGTTCTACTTCTTCTTCCTGAGCCTGTCTCGGTCCACTTCTGGACATAAGCTTCTCCTAGTTTTTTTCTGTTTTGTGCGTTTTGAGAACATTTTCCTCTAGATATGTGTTTGATGTTATCAAGTCACCTTAGCTGCGGCCTTTCAATACTTCTCTATGTCTATCGTGGCCGCCAGTGGATTAAATTCACCGTCTACCTTGTGACGCCTAGTTATAAAACGGCGGCAACAATATCAGTTTTGTACCCACAAAAAAAAAACGAAGTATCAGTTTCTAAGTAAGATCCAGGTATCAGACAAGGGTTTGACCAGCTACCGTCGCAGAAGGGTGGTTCGATGTAAGCCTAGGCGCCACCTGTTTAAAAAAAACCCTTTGTCTCGAAGATGACGTAGATAAACAGGAATCCCCCGGAGAAAATGTACTTACCTTACTGATAATACTAACGTCTTTCAAATAAAAATACAAGACACAATAAAACGCAAAAGCTTGACTTAATTCTCGAGTATAATCAATTTGCTAAAACAATTTACAAATAAATATCAAGGTTTGACCAACTAAACTTGGTTAAAAAAAATATCAAACATTTGACCCCAATTAGCCCCAAATATTAAATATAAATATCGTTTAAATAAAGAACAGACCACAAACGTCCCTGTCTGATTTAACAATACGCGATATGAACAATCTGAATCCTGAGAAAAGGATAGTGCTTCAATAAGGACTAAAATTAATAAGAAGCACAAAATAACTTCGCAAAATGATTAATCAATACGCAACCTGCCTAATTCACGATAAACGAGATCTCGATTATGTAAACTAAGGATAAAATACCTACTATTGAGGTATAAGCGCATCGACAAAAAAATATAGTTCACGCAATATCCTCCCTTGTGAATATTTACAACAATAATAATTAAATCAGAAACTCGGAATATGCGGACCGTTTACAAAATTGTAAAATACAGTACGTGTTGAATTTAAAAACAAATTTTCTTAGCTATATAATTAGTTCAATATAACTGGTATAATTTGAAATTGTATAAAACAATGGTTATTTGGTCGTATTCTGTCGGATGATCTTCAGAGTCCCTGAATTTTTAAAGGAATATTTAAAACAGACCTTTTTGATGCAGAATTCCAATTACAGCGCACACCTGAGCGGACATCTGGCGTCCAAAATCGCTAATGGAATTTGGCCTTGAAATTTTCCGTGGTGAATATACGACTTGAAAACTTCTTCAAATTCTATGATGTAGGTATAAAAACTTCCATCAGAATGTACTTTTCCACAGCAACGGAGTTTTTGGTAGATAATCAAATCCTCAACAGTTACGAAATTGTTCCGCAGCTCTAAATTGCCTAATAATACAAGAGACAAAATAAAGTAAAAGAAAAAGAATTAAACTTCTCAGCTTACCAAAGATGTAAATCGGCAAATAGAAAAACCTCTTCAAGGGTGTAATAAATTGGTTAAAACCCAGGGAAAATCTCACTAGCACCACAAGGTTAAGATTTCCCTTAAAACTTGAACTTTCCAACAAAATTAGGAATAAATCCTTGGTCGAAATTGACCGCGATGAATATCAAGCTACACACACTTGTCAAGTAATAGAATTGTTCTGCCGGCTCGAGAAATCTAAACTCCAGTTGACATTGAAACTCAACATGCGCGAAACCAAAATTGAATCGAAAACCGAAGCACGCTATCCACCTGCCTAAATTTGAAACAAACTCAGCAATATACACTGTGCGTCGAAATCGCACGTTACAACCTGTCACCTCTCTGGCTAGCCACATGATGACATGACCTACCCATTGCCATTTTAGTTCTGCTACTCGTTGACTTATGTCTTGCTTTGTTCTTGTTTGGATCTCTTCGTTCCTAATTGTGTCTCTCAAAGTGATTCCCAGCATCGCTCGTTCCATTGATCTTTGGGTCATTCGCAAACAATTTGTACTATTTTGGGTCAATGCCATCGTTTGTAAGCCGTATATAGCTACAGGTAACATACATGCTTCATATGGTTTACGTTTCAGAGAGGGGGGGGGGAGAACAGAATTATTGTTAAATATATCTATGATGTAATTTTCCATATGATGCTCATGTTAATTCTATTCTTCTAGCTATTTCGGCTGTTCTATTTTCTTTACTTATCTTCATTAAGGGGCCCAGATATATATACAGGGCGTAAAGAGAAACGGTGTAACGAACTTTTAGAACTGGTTGCATGAACTGGCCTTTTATCACCGTACTTATTAAAGAAAATGTAATTGGGATAAATCTTTTTTTGCTTGGGAAGTGCACTAAAACTTTTCAGTTTAAATATCTGGAACACAGTTAGGTCTATCAATTTAAAATAGAAGTACCTTTCTTACCAAAAATTGTCCAATATTTTCTAATATGGGACTAACATTTTATTACCATGGAAATTAAAAAATTATCATGGAAACCACCCCCCAACAAGTCGTATAGCAATTTTATTCTAACAACAGATAATTCTGCGTAAGATTTAACATAAGTTTTGAAAGTTGCATTAAAATAACTTTTTTGTGGTAGCTGTGAAACAAAAATCACATTTTCTATTTATCCTTTAAAGTAGTGATGGGCATAATCGAATGATTTCAATATTTGAATGATTTTAATATTCGAGATATTCATTTGAATTAATCATTCAAATCTTAAATACGCGACCATTTCGGCAATACGAGAAATGTCTCCCAGCCTTTCGAATGATGACTCCCTGGAACTCTCGCTCTTGTATCGAACTGCTTTTACGGTTTTCGACTGGATTCTGTTCCGTATTTATTTAAATTTCGTCACATTGTAAGATTAACCTGATTGTAAATGCCGTTATATGACTTTCCGTGTTATATTACTAATTATTAATATAAACTAAATTTTTTAACGGGAATGTAGTATGAAATGCTGAACAGATTACAAATGATCCTAACTGATAAACAAATTTGGGTTATTTGATATTTATAAACAGTGACGTAAATCGCTAAAACTATTTTATGTATTTATCTAGTTTATGATAATATATTAAATTGAACAATAATCAATCTAAAAATTCTACAATTAATATTTTTGAATATAAATATGGAAAAATAGAAACAAATAATCATAACTTAAGCATATCCGGTTAGAAATAATAAAAACTTATTTTGCTCAGTTGCACATGCTACACAAACCAGTCAAATATGTTACTTTGTATTTTATTTTTTAGTATCTTCGTGAACTACAAATGCATTCGAATACTACTCAAATTATATACCATAACCCAAACGATATTTTGATTACCAGCTGGACAACGAAACGAAAGTAATCCAAGAAGTTTTTATCATTCGAATGATTTATTGGCATCTCGGCGAACCTGCATAACCGAATGTTTCGAATTGTTTCATGCGAGAGCTACCCGTCACTAAACGAACGTATTCGAGAAGTTCTTATCATTCGAAAGAATTATTAGCATCTCGGAGATGCATGCATAATCGAATTTTCGAATTATTTCATTCGAGCTGGGCGAGTCGCTATGAACGTTATCGGGAAGTTTTTATCATTCGAAGGGATTACTCACTTATCGGAGTAGGTATAATCGAATATTTCGAATTATTTCATTCGAGATGCCTGCGTCGCTCCGAACGTAGTCGAGAAGCTCTATAATTCGAGTGAATTTCTCGCATCTTGAGATATACAAAAATATTACAAAATCGAATATGTGGAATGATTCTAATCGAGATACGATCATCACTACTTTAAAGAGTCGTAACTCCCATGAAACGCATTTTCGAGACTATGTATATAGGACCTTTCTTTCTTGTTTTGGCAAGTATTACCAATCTTAAAAGTTTGATACACTATTTTTTACATCCTGTATAATCTCTTAGATGTGCTAGTTTGTAGGCCTATACTGATATGTTCTATGCTTAAACATTTTTCCACTAGTTATCTTCGAGAATATAAATACCATAAGAAAAAAGACTACGTGTACTATTGTTAAAACCATGATCTATACTTTAAAAATGTTAAATAATTAACTGCTACCTGAGCTTGAGTTTCTAATAATAACCAAGCACAAACTCCCACAACAAACTACTGCAGTTTAACTCTACTGCATACAGAATACATCGCAAACCTTAAGTAAATATTTATAGTTGCATACAAGCGTTGTTATGCTTCTGCTTAAGTTAGAAAATAATAGGATATTTAGTAAAACAGTTTTGGTATTCGCTGTTGGGAAGTTTCATTGAGAATGCTGCCAGGAAAACAAAGTTATTCAACTTTATATTGAAGTCTAACTTACCTTAGGCTATAAATTTTTTTGTTTTACTGAAAGCGATTCGTATGTTATAGCATCGAATTGGGAAATGTAGGAAATCCTCTTAAAGCGAGTTAAGACAATATGTGTAACAATATTTAACACATCATTTGACGCGTTTTATTCATTCTAGCAGACCCATATTAGGAACTAAAATTGGTTTGATGTAAATTGAGATTTATTTATTAGTTTCGTGCAAAATCGATTGGCAATGTACTATTTAGACTTCGAAGAATCAGAAACCGTACGTACACAGTTAATTTTTAGGAATACATTTTTCGGAAACGGCTTTAATCAGATTTTGTAGCGTAATAGATTTCCGAAACGGATACAATATCGATTTTAATTATCTGCAAAAGCTTATATTTAATGGTTTGGACGAATGCGTTAATATTTTAATGGCCTGTCACTCAGAAACTGTGATTTTAGTGCAGCGTTTCCAAAACGTTTGGTTTCGCGGGCGCTGTAGAATACTCCAGAAATGGTGGCAGTGGGGACAAAACGTATACAATCAAGATACATGATCAGTTCGGTTAGTTTAATAGTAAGCGTAGCAGCAAGTAGACGTGTAATATTTCATTTGTGGTCTGTTGGTCCTGAGGATTTAAAGTTCGTTCAAATATTTTTAAGTATGGAAACATATTTAATCGGATCTAAGATCACGTAAGTACGTCTGCGTCTAAAGATAAAGAAGCTGCCAACACCCCCAAAGCAAAAACTAAGAAATATTGTGGCGACTGTTTAAATTTTGGTTTCATAATATGTTTTAAATATTTTGACTGCTAACAGTATGAAACCGAATAAACTAACAAGGCATTTGCAAAAAAATCATAAAGATCATGAAAATAGATCTCCCAATTTCTCTGTGAAGAAATTGCAAGAGTTTAGTAATCAGAAAGTAGCCTTTATATTATAGTTTCAGCGGCGCCTCAAAAACCTCTGCTTTCATCTTATACAATCGCATCGCCAAACCTCACACTATTGCCGAAATCTTATTCTTCCTGCTGCCGTTGATATGGTCGCAGCAATCGTCGGGGATAGTTATGCTAAACAGATTAAGAAAATACCAGTATCAAATAATACTATTAGTAGGCGCATTGATAGTATGTCAGAGGATCTGCAGGAGCAGCTTCTTACGAAATTTACAAACAAATTATTTGGTATTCGGCTAGACGCGGCAACGGATATTATCGAAGCTGCATATTCGATAGCCTATATTCGTTACTGGGATAATGCTCCTATACACGAGGACTTACTTTTTTTGCAAATAAATGCAGCAAAGTACAGAAAGCGTTTCAAATGATTTATAATTATATAGTAAACTCTACCGTGTAGTGGAAAAACTGCGTTGGTGTTTGTATTAATGGGGCTATAACAGGAAAATATGATGGTCTACTAGCACTTATACTCTAAAAGAATTCAAATGCTACTTGGCACCACTGAATGATACACAGGGAATTATTCACTTCGAGGGAAATCAGCCCAGGACTTCATTTGGTATTATCCATTGTAAGTTTTGTTGTAACTTATATAAAAACAAGGCCTTTAAGGACAAGACTATTTTATTCAATGCGCGAGGATATGAGAGCTGACCTTTCAGCACTATTGTTTCACTGCGAATCTCGTTGGATGTCTCGTGGAACAGTTATAGAACGCGTCTTTGAACTTAAACAGGAAGTTTATGCATTTTGGAAAGAATAAAATCCCAAAGATTTCCAGAATTGTGTTGACGAACTGTTCATAATGAAACTGGTTTACTTGACTGACATTTTAAAAAATTACCAAGGAAATAAAACTCGTATATTACAACTACCAGATAAAATTTACGCCTTCCGCTAAAATTGCAACTTTCGTCAAACAAGATAAACAGTGAATTAATGTAATAATATAAAAACATTTATTAATGGTAACAAACCAAGCCATACGAATGTATGTGTCATTTTTAGATGCATGAAACAACATTTAAAAACTTTATATAAAACTTCGACAAGTTAGACAGTTTAAAGCATTTTATTATGTTATTAGTTGTTCTTATTTATTTAAATAAAGTATTGGTAATTTTTATGTAGCTTTAGATCGTAGATTATATATGCAATCTTTTATGAAATAGAATAATATACTAAACAGTTTTTTTAATTTATTAGCTGGATCTGTATAACAAATACAATACACGGCTTTGTTACAATAACTATAACTGCATGACATAGGAGGAGAGCGAGGGATATGTGATTTATTCACACTTCAGTCTTAATATATGTGCTATACAGGGGTTTTCAACGAAAAGTAGCCACCCTCAGTATATTTCAAAACAATTTTTTAGTTAAAAATCGCCAAGACATGTCAACAAAGACAGCAAAGGGGACATCTTTTTACCTAAAATCCGGACGTCTGTCATCAACCCCTTAGCCGTCACAGCCACCCCCTCTAAAATTTCAAATGGCACCATACCATGTGTGGCACATCGTTAGAAAGGTTATTTTATAAAGAATTCATTCTACTATTTATTTTATTTATTCGCTTGAAATTGAGACATACAAAAATTGTTCAAAGTTACTTCCGTTAACTTCCATGCAATAATACAGACGACTTTGAAAGAGAGAATGAACATTTGCGAGAACTAGCGGTGTCAATTGTCGACATTCTTCTACTATTCTCTGCCTAAGATCTTCAATGTTGGCCGGCTGTGTTGCATATACTGTGGATTTCAAATGCCCCCATAAGAAATAATCCCTCGGAGGCAGGTCGGGTGATCTAGCCGGATATTCAATGGGACCGCGTCTCCCAATCCATCGTCCAGGAAACCGATTGTTCAAAAATTCGGGAAACACATAGTGAGGAGGTGCACCATCTTGCTGGAAAACTAGTTCATTTTCAAGCAAATTTTCGTCATTTTGCAGTTCTGTTATACGCGGATCAACAGTGGTGTCAAGAAGCTCAAGGTAAATTGCGCCATTCAAATTACCGTCAATAAAAAACGGGCCAAGGATGTGGTCTCCTAGAACCTGCCCAAACATTAAGTTTCTGTGGATATTGGGTATGGGCTTTCTTAAACAAATACCTATTCGTGTATGACCAATACCTACAGTTATGCCTGTTGACTTCTCCGTTCAAAAAAAAATCGTACTCTCATCGCTGGAACAGATATTGTACAACAAGTTCACGTTGTTCAATAGATTAGTAGACATAATTTCGCAAAACTGTAGTATCCGATCATTGTCTTCTTCGTTTAGTTCTTGAGCAAGTTTTAGGAATCTTGTATGGGTGAAATTTGTGCTGTTTTAAATTTCTTCATACACTGCTTGTTGAAACCCCCGATGCCTGGGAAAGTTGATTTAAAGAGTGATTGTTATCCATTGCAACGTGTCCCAAAACAGCAACTTCAACAGGTTCGTTAATAATTGGTCTTTCTGGTTGATATTTTTTGTTTGTCACTGAGCAAGATTCCATGAATTTTTGCATCAACTTTATAACATACTGATGGCGAATGAATTTATCGGGATGAATTTTATTGAAAGCACGCAACTCGTGCACAGTTGTTATTTTTGAAATAAAAGCGCACAATCTCGATTCTTTCGGCAGTGGTGTAAACCATGTTGACACTTTTCTAATATTCAAAATAAACTGAATGTTGATGACAGATGAAAAAAAAGAAGATGAAACAAAAGCATCTAGGTACTGCTATATTTAGCAGCTTAACCGAAATAAACAAAATATAGTTTTCAATTTTTTTATGTGTCAATTTCAGGCGAATAAAAAAAATAAATAGTGGAATGAATTCCTTATGAAATAACCTTTCCAACGATGTGTCACACATGGTATAATGCCATTTAAAATTTTAAAGGGGGTGGCTGTGACGACTAAGGGGTTGATGACAGACATCCGGATTTTATATAAAAAGATGTCCCCTTTGCTGTCTCTGTTGGCATGTCTTGGCGATTTTCAAACAAAAAATCGTTTTGAAAGATACTGAGGGTGGCTGCGTTTCGTTGAAAAACCCTGTAGAATATTACTCATATTAATTTAGTTGATCTAAATGAAGTCTTCTGGAAGCTTGCGCTTCAAGCTGGACATGCATAAGTTAAAATTGGTCGGAGTATCATTTTATAAAGAAGTACACATTCACATTCAGCTCGAAGGAAATATTGTCGATTAATTAGAGGATATAGGATTGCTAGTCTACTGTGGCACTCATGAAGTTTTTTTTATCTATATGGAATCTCCAGCTTAGTCTCGTATCCAAATGAACTCCCAGATATTTTACTGTCGAGCATACATGGCCGGGATTGTATTCATTACTGATGGAAAGTCATGTTGAACAGAGTTTGTCCCAGTGAGCTTTCTTGAGGGACCCCAGCTTTGATAGATTTAGTGCTGGAAAAGCCATTCTAGTTTTAACGCTTCCTAGTTTTTCAAATTCGGATCAGTCAAAGTTTTTTAGATTGTATTTCCTCCTATAATACTGCTTCTCTTCCACTCCTGTCGATATGATGTTCTTTTCCTTTAAGCACGTGTTTGTTTATTACCCATGCATGTCTAAATGTGCCGGCATTGTAAAGTAAAAGGACATTTTATAAAGAAGCTGGATATATTATTCTAGTAACTGTTTTGCGGTATATTTTGCTTCACATAGTTACAGCAAATGCAAATTTTCGAACATATTTTTTCATAACGAAGGAGTTGTTCTTGGCCAAAGTTAACATAAAACTTCGTTTGCTGCAAAGATTCCCTATTAAAATTTGAGGTAATCAACTATTTGCACTATCTGTATACCTGATTCCCTTGTTCGTATGAATAACGAAACTTCCCTTCTGTTTTACAAAGAGAATTAGCTGCATTTCCCTAAAATCTAATGCAACAGTGTTAATTAAATTAAACGGAACTCTGCTGCAAGCAATTTCGATCGGCTTTTAGAGGTATGGACCAGTAACGTAGCGCTTCGCAAATTACGTAGAATTTCATTACCTCTATCTCATTAAAGTTTTGGTTTAAATTTTCCTGTTCTGATAATGTCAAAACTCTAAGACTTTGATAAGATAATTGGTTTTACTTAATCTTTGTAATTAAATTTCCAGCTTTAAAGTTCTTTCTTCTCGGCTGATAAATTCAGCTTGTAAATTCAATTAAAAACAACAACTTGTAGCGGACTTTTTAATTTCGCAATAGCAGATTCTTTTAATTAATAACCGTGACTTAGTTCTCCTCGGTTGTGACCTCCTAATTAACTTATTCCAAAGCATTAAACTCTGCAGCATTCAATTAACAGAGCCATAAAATATTGAAAAAGCAAAATTATTAATCCTTTGTCTTATTTAAGTTTTCTAAAGAGGTTCAATTAAGTTAGCCCAAGAATAAAAGCTCTTGAATTATACATTACGTAGTGTTTCTGGGAATACAAAGAATGCGCCCCTAGAAGTTAAATAATGAGTCAATTTGAGTCAATTTTGTTGAATGAAATTTACGACTAAATAGCGCAGCTGTCCCAAACCTAAAGCACAAAATTTATTTTTATTACAAAAATACGTCTTGCAATCTTTCTGAAACATTGCACAAATTTAAGGTTATAAAGCTCAACCAGCCGGGATTTACTGATAGGCAAAAATAAATAAATTCGTTTATTGCAGAAAAATTCAGCCTATTTTACAATGTCATTTATCTTCATTATTATTCACGATGGTTTTATATAGACATAAGAATTCTTTTACTCCAAGGTATTGAATATGCTGCTACACTGGAAAATTATTGCGATGCTGTCGAAGTGATCGATCATCCAAAAATATCTCCCACCAATCATATTACTTTGTAATTTTCCTTTTCTTTGCTTTTACTTATAGCAGTTGAAGTTTGCTTTTCTTGATATTTTGCCATTTTTCTGAATAATAACGTATTTGAATGCTAATAGCTATACAAGAAGAAGACTTTCTTTGGTTTTCACTGTTATTTAGGAACAATTTGTAAGCCTACGTGAAGTAGAGTGGAATGAAAAAATGCCTTTTCTACTACTGCATGTAAATGTAATTAATTTGTAGTAATATCTAGGGCACTGTACTTGAGAGAAGGAGCGCAAATACTAATTACGAAATTAATATTAATTGAAGATTGAGGAACAGTAAGAAGAGCATCCAATAACTTAATAGATGCTCCAGAAAAAACTACAGCAACAAATACAAACACACGAAGAGAGAAAAGATATGGAGTTGTCTAGACTAATAAAATTAAACGTTGTTTGTTCGAATACTTTCGTTTAGGATATTAATAATCAACTGCTACCCTGAAACCTATATCGGAAATACAACGGTTTCTTGTATTTATTGAAGAGCAGTTTGAGCCTTAACCATCGAGCTCAAATATTTAAATAACTGCCTTCGATCAACTGCTACAATGATATTCCAATGTATATTATCGCATCGTTCTACAGCAGCAGTTGCATCTGTCAGATATCACTAAACAGGACACCAAATTCGTTATTAGTAGAAACAAACAGCAACGAATGTGTCAAAAAAATCAATATATGTTATACAATAGTTGAATGCCTTGTGGATCAGATATAGAAAAAAAATGTATGTTCACAAAGATACGACTGTGTGCCAAGAGTAAGTAAATGAAAATAATTACTAAAACTTAAAACCATAACAGAGAACAGCGGGACTTCCAGCAATACTCAATATATAAATTAAGCTGCACAATGCAGGCCTATGATATGAATATATCAACAACCAAAACACAAGTTACGGTTGTCAAAGAGTATGAAATTCCTCAGCGCAAAAAATAGAGAACACTTTCAATTTTGTATGCTGCTTAGAGCCGGTCTTTCAATGTTCCAATAAAGTTCTATACAAACTAACTGTCAAATCTATTCTCCTTCTTACCGTATTTTCTGTTTTTCAATCATCCGATAGTCTACGTCAGAGGTTGTTTATTCCATAGGATTAAAATTATCGGGTAGTAGAAGCAGCCGACAGTACTATTTCGGCAGGATAAGGCAGCTACGAGTGTCTACGAGGTGCTACGAAATATTTCTCGCGGATGTAAATGTAAATAAAGTGTTTATAAAATATACTATTTTTCTTATGCAGTAACTAATACAGAGGTAAATTTTAGAAATGAAAAAAGTGGAAATATTTAGTAATGTAAATCCAGACCGTAGACTTATCGTCGTAATCATTTTGAGTTTTTTGATGATTTCAATTTTGCCGAAGATTTAAATTAACGAAAACCACAGTTCAAACGCTACTGGAAGAAATTGAAATAAGCTACACTAAACAATACAGTACTATACAGGGTGTATCAGAAATAGGTACAAATATTTGAACCAGTAATAGATTGGCTCAAGTAGAATTTAATGGTACTATTCATTTTCCAAAAATCATTAAGTTTGTTTTTTTGAAGTAAAAAATAAAAAAAAGTTTTGTTTGAGAACTGCTGATGATACATAGAAAATGCATTTAAGGCTTCTGATAACCTACGGAATTGGGAGGAATTACCTAATAGTATTGGTTTGTGGCAGGTGATGAGAATTTTTTTTGCACTTCTATCTTACTCCGCTTTGCATAACATGTCTTTGAACAAAAATTTTTTGTTATTATCCTGGGGTACACAAACAATTTTGGGTCAAATTTTTAATTATTATTTTCTCATATCTTAAGGGTCCGATTGATAAAGATATGCTTTTTCTAGTTTGTATTTATTGTAATCTACCAAGGGATTTAATATTTGTACTTATTTCTGATACACCCTGTATAGTTGTGAAGACGAAATTGTTTACATTTCATAAACCATTGTGTAACACCCATGAAGCAGTTACTTTCATGTAACTTTCATGTAACTTTTAAGAAAGCGGTTTATTATATTATATTACTGCAAGTGGAATTAGTGGCGTTAGTAAAACTACCGCAGAACAAAATTATTGTAAGGATTACACAAGCAATTGCAAATTTAAATCCCATAATTTACTACCAACTACGACAAGTTACCTCCTTCACAGCCCCCAGGTGTTTAGTAAACAAACTATAGGTAACTCGCTGCTTTTAAGATAATGCTTTCTTTTCCGCACACCATTGTAGGAAACTTGCCACACGTTATATAGACCCAGTGGTAGTTAACTATCAAGAATTTGACTGATACCTAACTAATAGGATAATTTGTATTGAAAGACGTAACAACGCTGTCGGGTAGATTTATCCCCTTTTATCGGAACATTGAAAGCTCGGCTCTTAATATCATTATACAATGAGAAAATAATTCAAAGCAAAGTAGAAACACAAGAATATGATTGTTTAATAATAGAGCTTGTCCACATACGGTCCTAAAATTCCCGTAGACCATATCCACCAACTGGAAGTACAACATTTTTTAGAACAGTAGCAGGGTGTACACGAACACCAACAAAATAAATGAACTAGACAATTTTATTTCAAACGATAATATAAAATTATTTAGAACAGGTTGAGTTCAGCAGTTACGAAGAACGAACAACATCCATCTTTTATATCAAATTTACTATTATAGACTTAAACAGAGGAGAAAAAATCACATAGAATAAGAAGGACGTAACGGGCTTAAAAAGTTCAAAATACGAAGAAGAAAAAGATGATGATGAATAAATTACACATAAATTCAGAGCTGCCAGATGCGACATCACTATCGCTATCAGCCTACACCGCACCGTGTGTGACGTAGGTCTTCGTCAGTGATTTCTTCCCACTCGGTTCGCGGTCACGTTTACCCATGTAGATCCTGCGCTATTTTAATGTGGTCTCTCCATCTTATCTTTGGCTGATCATCACTTATTTTTCAGATTCTTGTTTTCCACGCCAAATTTCTTTGCGTTCACCTATCATCTGAGGTAGGTACTTGCCAGATCAGCCCCGTTCTGCTATAGTTGTACAGCTCCCCGTATCAGGCCCACTATCGCTTCGTTCTTGACTATTATGGCTATGTTCAATAATTCTCCTTTCCACAGCTCGCTGGACAACTTTATTCTCTCTGAGATGAGATGTACTGACAGCTAGTCTACATATAAATGAACCATTTTCCGTTATCTGTTTCAATTCCTAAATTGAGTTTACACACAACTCAATATTCACTGACTGAAAAGGCAACAATGAAACTATGTGACTACTTCCCTGATATATAATATATGCAAATCAATGGAAATCTACCAGAAATAAGAACAGTAAAGGTCAGCTATCTAATAAGTACTTATTAAAGGTACCTGTAAAAATTGTGTAGAAAAGGAATAGCTGGAAATTGTTCATTGGATGTGGAATTGCAGAATTCGGGTAAATTGTACGTACACGTGAGAATACCACCTGCTAATCGTATTTTGTCTCCACCAGAGACGTAATCCGAGTGCTGTGCATGTGCGAAAGACTTTAACCGCGTATATCTGAGATTATTTAACCCCTAAAGTAAATGATTTTAGAATTCTTCAAAGCTTTGTTACATCCATTCACTGAAATGTAAATGACTGTTGTTTCTCGTTCCATTTTGATAAGCTTCGACGTTTTAGAAAACTATGGTACAAGATTAATTTCCGAAAATGTACAATTGACTGCGTAAAGTGGATAATATCTGACACAGAATTGGAAAAATCTGGAAATTAAGTGTACGTATTTAGAACGTTATTTCTAATAGAAACTTTGCTAGATAACTCTTTAAATATTGGATTTTCGAAAAAATAGTAAAATATCTATTTTTTTGGAAAATAGAATACTAGTTAAGAATCTGCAAAAAAATTAGGTTATCAATCGCGTTTTTAAGATACACTATAAGTTACATGATTTTAAATAAACTTTCCACTGGGCCAAATTTCATTCTCTTCTCACATTTAACTGTACTGGCGGGAAATTTAGCTTGGATTGTTAGCTTTCCAAAACCACGAAGTTTATCACAACCGGAGAAGAAACAAAAAAGTTATTGACATTTCAGTGAGTTGATGTAATATACTTTAAAGGCACATACCTACGTAACGGTGCCGAATTCGAAAGAAATTTACCAGGTGATCTAGGGTTAAATAACTGCAGCTATACGTGGTTAAAGTTTTTCGCTAATGTTTATAATCACCATGTATATTCAATCTGCATTACCTTCGAATTAGTTGAAAGTAATGTTAGCTCAAATACTTAAAAAAATATTATATCGTCTTGAACACCTGATCTCTCAATGATTACTAACAATTATCGATTCATAAGAGGAAATAGGTTACGAGCAGTTCTGGGAATTAGAGATCTATCTCCATCTATCTCTATCTATCAGCTATCTGATATGACGGAATTCGTAGTTTGAAACTTTTCACTGCTAGCGACTATATTGAACTTATGTGACTGGCAGACCAGTTTAATTACAGCACTCCAATTGTTGAAACTTCTCGACATGAATGTATTAAAGATATAATTATAATTATTATATTATTATTATATATTATAATTATAATAAATATTAATCGAAGATTTTCAGTGCTAGAATTTGCGGCTCACATGCAATCAGAAGAGAACTGAATTAATTTTACAAAAGCAGCTTTCAATTTTGTGGTGGATCAAATAGCCGGAGCATGTTTATGATCACAAATATATAGCGAAGAAATTGTACATATATTCGAAACTAAAGCAGAATATTGTGTACAAAAATAAAATAGCGTACTTCCTGTACATGTTATATTTTTAAAGAAATATTCTTTAATAAACATAATTTTTGGTTCGTTCTTCCTTTCTACCGGATTAAAAATTGTTTGACTTCTTTATTTAATCATTAACATATCATTTATACAAACTTTCCATTTTGCTGATCAACAATTTGTTATAATTTTCAAAGTAGAAGCCTCACTCTATCGAAAAGTAAAATATAGTCTACGTCTATGTCTACGCGAAACACATTCTTCCTGTAACATTACGGTTCCTTATCAAACCAACAAAAAAGAAAAGATACTGTTTCAAGCTTAATATGGAATTTATCGCAAATGTTGAGTAGCAGGAAGCATAATAAATCTCTTGGGGTTACTATATTAGTTGTATAGTTTAGAATTAATAAACGTAATCGCTTCCAAAAATTCAATTGTATTTAATTGGAAATTAGTTTGGTAAAAGCTTTCATTATATTATCCATAACACCAACAATTTACTAGTCGATAAGCAAGATGAATTATTAGGCTATCGCCGTTATAAAATTTCCTGCGGGTTTTCCGTAAAACAGTTTGGAGATTATTTGATATAGATTTTACTATTTGCCTTTTACGACCCTTCTCCATTTCTAGAATCATTTATTGGCTTCTAATACTGGGAACTTTTAACTTTAAATGCGTTTGGAAGTGTGTTGGAAAACATGCAGTTCGAAAGAGTATTATTTATAGAGTAGAGAATGTATATACTCATCCATTTGGGCTTAGCTTTGTTCTATTTATATGGCACACTATGTTTTATCGTACTATGTCTCTATTTCTTAAAGTTAAACTTTTAATATTTTGGTTTTCTAAATACTATCTATTGATGTTTCAAGCATGTGGAGTGTTTTAAAAGACTATATCGTAGAAAGTCTGAAAGTTTGAAAATTTTTGGAAATCATAATCAGAATTATCAGGTGAACTTAAACCATGTCTAAAATGCATAGGAAACTCATATATTAGGTTTACAGAATTTAGGTCCTTAATATTTTCCATCCCTGGCTAAGCAATACACTAGTTAATTTGGCTTAGATACCCTGTATTATATTAAAAAAAAACAGAAGTTTTATTGTTTAAAATTAAATATAATCTACAAATATTATTACACATACATACACGGTGTCCTTTTAAAAACGTACAATGTGTCTCTGGAAGTGAAATAGGTATTCAACTTTTCTACAAAACGGTTCTATAACACGGAGAAAGAATTATAATGACACACGAGGTAATCGTCCTCATTCAACCCCTTAAGCTCTAGGTGCCCCCGAAACAAATGATATCTTCCACTACGTGATATCTCATTATACTCATTATAACTCTTAGGAAATGCTATACAGTAATTGTTTCAGAACCTTCTCAGGTGTTTTATTTTTTTTATAAATGAGTGGGGGAAGAATGGTTCCCGCTACTTAATAGCATTTTCTAGCAACTTTTGAAATGTCTTTCTAGGATACTTAAAGGGGTTGAATGGTGACGGTTACCTTATGAGTCATTATGATTCCCCTCCGTGTTGTAGAAATGTTTTCTAGAAAAGGCCTACACCTATTTTGCTTCCAGAGATATAACACATTACACGTTTTTAAATTGACGGCCCTGTATGTAACGGTCTGATAGAACATTTAAGGTTTGCTCTACTCGACTATGTCTCTTGTCTTCAGCTGCTAGTTAGCAAATACGCTGTCTTTTACATATTTATTGTCTACTTCCAACCACTTCTTCTTGGATGTTTCTCGTCTTCTCCTTAGACTTTTTCCCATTGCCAGTGATCTTTTGGGTACCAGCTACCCCGGGACACTACACTACAATCTACTGCCTTCTCTGAAAAATGCACTCATTTCACTACTACCTTTTCGAATCCACACTTCCTTTAGTCTTCCGTATATCTTCCAAAGTATGTCTATGTCTCTTCTCTTCAGTTTCCAGTTGGCAAATGCGCTGTCTCTTACATCTTTATTCTCTACTTCCAACCACTTCCTCTTGGATGTTTCTCGTCTTCTTATTACACTTTTTCCCATTGCCAGTGCTCTTTTATGTACCAGCTAGTCCGGGCCACTACACTACAATATACTGTATTCTCTGAAAAATGAACTCATTTCACTACTACCTGTTCGAATCCACACTTCCTTTATTCTTCCGTATATCTTCCAAAGTATTTTCCTTTACCATATCCCCCAAGGTTGCTTATTGCTTTTCATTGAGGCCCACGTTTAAGTGCCGTTTGATGCAATTGACCGTATGCCACTTTTTGCACTCTTACTTTAGCGTTATTTTATACCTGCTCTGCATTTAGAAACCTTTGCAGCATGCCCACAATTCCGCTTCCTTTACTTAATAGTTTTTCCCCTCTCAGGAGCCTCTGCTGATTATGGCGATTCTGAAATATTCACAGCTTTTTCGCGGTATCGAATTTGTACTCACTATTTCCAGCCACTCTTGATTTATCTCTTTGGAAGTTAACCTTTTAATAGCACTTACCCTTAGAACTTCTGTTTTTCTTTCATTTATTCTCAACCCAATTTTTTTGCAATAGTCTTCTATTTACTTCAAAGTTTTAAGAGAAAGTTTTCCCTCCACAATAATTTTGAACATGTTATTTTTATAATTTTTGTCAGAGACCGGAGAGTGGTTATAGCTTCATATAATTTTCCTCTTTTAGTAGTATTATACGTTTGTTTGTAATCTAGAAAAAGTAAATATTGGGGTAGAGTCCGATCATAACTCTTTCACAATACTTTTTATACAATAAAGATCTGATCCATCACCTTCCTAAAACCCTCTTGGTATTCTCCCTGGAAAGTTCACATGAGATCCACCTCTGTAGCTGCAGCCTTACCTTTTGTCCTCTTTTTATGAATTTGATATAGTAATATAGTAAACCTATTTCCCACTGCTCTGGCAACCTTTCGGCATTTCATACTTCAAGTACGAGGGTAGATTGATAACTAAGGTCTCCATTCCTATAAAATATGTTTGAGACAAGAGGAAATAATGAAACTCGTGTCAAAATAAAGTAAATTTATTGTACTTCAAAACTACATTTTTATTTTTCTACATAATCACCATTTGATGTCCCACATTGCGCAACCTTCCAGCATTAAAAATTCTATCACTGGTCGTTGCTTGGTACGCAACTCAGAAATCGAGCTCGTGATAAATGACAGTATTACGTAATGGCGCGACACAGGAAACTGAAACTTTGCACGTTTAGACTAGACACTCTAGGCTACCGAATGCAGGCTAGAACTTGTTTCTATCCCCACTACTCGCACCACGGCGCTGTTGTAGACCTTAATTATCAGTCAACCCTCGTACTAGTTCGCATATTCTTTGTTACACTTCTTGTCCGCCCGACTTGATAAATTCAACTGGAATATCATAGAAGCCAGGGCTTATATAATGTTTGAGATTTCCAATTGCTTTTACTACTCATTTAATAGCTCTTCAAGGTATGGAGACCATATACTTATTTATGTCTCCTATGTCTCTGATTCCAGTGCTGGGTAAGAAATTTATTTATTAAATTTTTGGACAGCTCTGACCTCAAATAGTAACAAAATTACGTTATCGAAAAACAATGAACAGTGAAAATATGTATATTTTTTTAGTGTTGCAACAATATTTCTCAAATTTTTATTTCTGTTTAATATTAAAGGGCACAACTATATGTTTCTCGATAAAATCAGATTAATAATATCTAATACCATTCATTCGGTTACTTGTTTAGCTAATGTATCCCAGGACAACAATTTGGAAAATAGTACATTCCCATATTCGCATTCTATATGCCATTATTAAAACTATCTCATCTGTCAATGTAATTTTGCAGCTTGTTCCATGCTGACGATGTAAACAATTCAAATATAAGCATATTAAAATAAATACACTATACCTTTCTGAAAAGTTGTGGTATGTGTAACAAGTCTTTAAGTGAATACTAACCTTCTATTCACTATAAATAAGCTTATGGTTTTGTGTTTTAGTAATGGTTCTGATTTTATTTCTTTTTCTCATACAAACGCCTTTGATTGGTTTGAGAATGAAATGCAGAATAGGTTACTTATAATTGAAAGTTAAATGCAATTCCATTGTATTGTGACACTGATAATCAGTTTCTGGAAGTTTATTCTCTCATGACTTTGCGCTAGAACAAAAGCTCGGTGTGCATATTCGCGCTTATGTATAACGAGTTGTATTCCCTAAACACGAAAATAACTAGAATTGTCGAGCAAAGCTGTTATGCTATGGAAATTTGATTTTAAAATGAACTGAAAATCTTAAAGGGATTCGTCCTGCGATAAAGATACCGCCTAAAACCCTGGAGTATGTCTGACTTTTGTATTGCACAATAAGAGCGAGATTGTAGATCTGTTCTTGTACACAAAAGCCGCTTCCAACCTATCTAAATAATAGTAAAAGCTAAATTTTTCACCGATTGCTACCGAGCAGTGAGATAAACTAGGTTATTCAAGACAGATTACATTGATAATATGAAAGTTAGATCAGGTTCAGTTGTTAAGTGTAGGTCAAAGTTTTTGGATTTAAGTCTACTACACTGAAGGTAGCGAGTTCTATTTCTGTTACCTTCCACCTTAAGTGCTGTGGTGCTTTTAGGATAAGTGCTAGATGAGGGTTAATAATCGTAATTGTTGACGATCAGGCGTACCTGTAACTATTTAGAACGGCTAAGATATCTAAACTATGAAATACAATAAATAATAATAGTGAAAATAACGAAACACAGCAATCTTTATGTTTTGAGTGCACGAAAAAACTAATTAATCTTAAAAGTTAGAACACAGTCTAGCTAATGGCAATTCTTTTGTTTTTGTTCTTCCACTTAAAATCCGTGTTTGCTTTAGTTATAACGACAATAGTAAACAATAAATATTCGCATATATAAAAATAAACTCACGACTTGCGTACGCATATATCTTTTTTTTTAATTTATTGCAATAGTCAGGTAAGCACACTGGGTGCTTTACATAACTTTTCTCACATATGTAATACATAACATTACATTCACAGGTTTGGGGTCACCCTAAAGGGCCCCCTGTCACTAATCGATTTGGTTAATAGAATGGTATTCGTTGTGGAAGAATACGTCTTGGGTTAGCTTTCTTTTCAATCGGATATGAATCCTTCTTGCTCCCAATGAGGGGCTGCTGGGTAAGTTTGGATTTTTTCGAAAAACTTTATGGTGGTTGAGCTGGTGTAGTTCCCGATATAAGGCACTCTAAGTTCATCATGTATATGTTTGTTCCTGACAAACCATGAGGCGTTGATGGCAATTCGGAGGACTTTATTCTGAAAATTCTGCAGTTTCTTCAAGTTAGTTTTTGAGGTCGAGCCCCAAATTTGGCTGCCGTAAGTAATGGTTGGTCTTAGGATTGACTTGAAAAGTAGCACCGAGGTTTGGTGACGTAGTTGGGATCTTCTGTTAATCAAGAGATAAAGTTTCATATCCGCCTCGTTTAGCTTCTTGCTGATATGAAGATTCCAACTCAATCTTTTTTGTAAGGTGAATTCCTAAATATTTTACCGATGAATCATGTGGGTTCTATTCGATTACTGAGTTGTTAATAATAATATTCTGGGGAACGGTTGGTCTCCGAAGAGTAACAATTTTGGTCATACTTTTTGTTGCATTGAGTTGGATACTCCAACGGTTGCACCACCTTGAAACAGCGTTGACGTTCTGTTGAAGGGTTTGGGCCATCGCAGTGTCATCCGCGAACATTGCGAGCGCGGTGTTGAGCGGAGTGGGTATGTCATTCACATATAAGTTGAACAAAATTGGGCCCAATATTGATCCCTGGGATACCCCTGCTTTGATGCCATATCTTGAAAAATAAGAAGTGTTGATTCTTACGGCAAATGTCCTATTAGATAGGAATGATTTTATGAGTAATAAAATGTACTCGGGAAGTTTAACTTGCGAAAGTTTGAAAAGTAAGCACAACTTTTTAAAGGGTTGGATGAAATCCAAGAAGGCTGCTAAGCTATGCTGATTATTTCCAAAACCCCTTTACATGGTTTCAACCAGTTGTAATAGTTGATGATGGGTGGAGTAGTTGTTTCTGAATACGAATTGGAAATGCGGAATACAATCTTTACTCTTCAGAAACTTGTTAAGCCTATGCAGAATAAGTTTTTCCAGCAGCTTGGAGAGCGTGCATAGCAAGCTTACGGACCTGCAGCTGGTTGGATCGTTTGTACTTTCTCGGGTTTATGAAAAAGTAATACGATAGCATGTCTCCATTTGATTGGGAAATAACTCAATCGCATACAAACATTAAATATTGTTGCTAAAAACGCCAGAGCTTTGGTTGGCAGTTTTTTAATAATAATATTTGTTATGGAGTCATGACTGTAGGCCTTTTTTGCCGGAAGCTGTTTAATGAAATTGGTCAGTTCTATAGGAATTGCTGATTCAAATGCGTTTGATTTCTTTGGGAATGTAGTGTCGAGATGGTTGTCTAGGTATTCGTCAAGATTTTGATTACGAATGTCCAATTTGGTTTCTAAAACTGAGGAAAGGTGTTCCGCAAACTTATTACGTATGTCTTGATCGCTGCAGTAAAATATATTGTTGAGCTTTAACGGCGTATTAGTTTGAGGACGCATATATCTGTATCATATATACTTACACTGATACAACATAAATCAATATATTTGATATGCAATCTAGCAAGCTTTCCGATCGAATACTAGTTCAATGGTCACTAAAATTTAAACTATTTTAAATTAAGTCCATTCTGTAAATCCAATAACATGCGGACATATGCACTATACTGAAATTATGTGGACGTTTAAATAATTCCTAGGATGAGAAAATAGAGTAAGCAATAGTCGTAAGTAAAGGTGATGAACGTGATAGATAACTTGGTTTATCCGTAAAAAAAGCATGTTACGTAACTGTAAATCATCCACATTATCTTGAAGATACAAATTTATGCAGTGATAATGTCAACAAGACATGAAATTCCATTAAAGTATGAAAAATTGTAATTTTGTCATAAAAAATAAAATATTGCGTTACCTGCTATCGTCAGATAGGTAATATCATAAATCAAATTAAAGCTAGTTAAACGAAATTCGAATGTGATTGTATAGAGCGAAAATCAAAAGATAACTGAATTTTGAAGTGGCATTGAGTTGTATAGGGTATTAGGTGACGTTTCGTATGACAAGTTGACACACTCCGTGATATATACTGGCATTGCCCACTTTGTGGTAACCATGAATGGTATTTTACCATGAGTCATGATACTTAACTTTATAACCGTGAGTCATTACTTATGACATTTTGACCATGAGTCATGTTTATGACATTTCACCATAAATCGTGACTTTTAAAACATTAATCCTGATTCTTGACATTTTGACTATGAATCATAACTCATTACATTTTGACCAGCAGCCATAGTTTATGACATTATACCATGTATCGTGACTCTTGTTTTTTTACTATGCGTCATAATTCTCCACATTTTAAAAATAAATCATGATACATAACATTTTGGCCATTAGTCATGGTTTATGATATTTTACCATAAATCGTGACTTTTGTCTTTTAGACCATGAATCATGATTCTTGACATTTTGACTATGAATCATAACGCATTACATTTTGACCATCAGCCATAGTTTATGACAGTATACCATGTATCCTGACTCTTGAAATATTAACTATGCGTCATAACTCTACATTTTAAAAATAAATCATGGTACATGACATGTTGGCCATTAGTCATGCTTTATAATATTTGACCATAAATCGTGACTTTTGACATTTTGGCCATGCATCAGGATTCTTGACAATTTGAATCATAATTGATGACCTTGGGTCATAATTTATGACATTATATCATGTATCGTGACTCTTATCTTTTGATTATGCTTCATAATTCTTGAAATTGTAACAATAAATCATGATTCATGACATTTTGACTATTAGGCATGATTTATGATATTTTACCATGAATCATGTCCTTGACATTTCTACTATGATTCATAATTGATGACCATACGTTATAATTTATGATATTATACCATACACCATGACTCTTGTCTTTTTAACCATGATAAGTTCTGTCATTTTTAACTACTAATGACTCCCAGAATTTTAATCATATAATATTCTGTCCATGCTTCATGACTTATGCTGCACCGTAAGCAACAGCAGAATAAAATTGCTATGTTTTTATTCCAAAATTGTCTGTGTAATAGAACCAAAATATTGTATGTGTCTGTATGCTATCTGAATTTAGTCTGATAAAAAGCAATTTTGATGTGAATAAGCAGTTTATTGTTACAGTAACCTTTTTACATTTTATTGTAGGAAATGTTAACGAATTGTTACTTGATAATACTGTTGCAGGGCGTAATGAATTTTATTGCATTTGTAATAGATTTCCAACACAGAATTCTAAGATTTTAGATATAAGATGAGTTAATTTTTAATTAAAAGCCTACATTTTGTTGTTTAAGAGCTTTATATGGATTAGAGCTCTATAATTCAATATGTTGGTTGGACTTGACCACGGCGACCTATCATATTCCAAATCGGTGGGACCGTAGCGGTTTTTATAACTAATATTCATTACTTTATCCAACACTCATGATAATGGAGGTAGCATGCTATTGAGGCGGTCCCTTTCGAGTTTCCCTAATAAATAGGAATGTTAATATTATTGCATAATTTCAGTACTTAATAAGGTTGTAGAATAGCATCTTCTTGTACATTATTAAATGTTTA
>JABXWE010015870.1:0-37422 GCA_014611495.1 Limonius californicus | reverse complement strand
TGAACCAAGTAAGATCTAATATATCATTATTATTTATGTTGTTTAAGAACTAGTATATTTGTTCAAGGTTAGTAATGACGTCGTAAAAGTTGATGAACTATTTGCATTTTGCATGGAAACATGCTCAAATCTTTTTTTAAATTTTTTGTCAAGTTCCGTATGACAAACCAATTTCTTGGCTTAGTTTCTGATCGACTGATAAGGAGTTGCTTCCATGATATTCTTATCATTGTCAATAACTTCTGCAGTTCTTCACATATCTTCCTGATACCCTTTCCCTTTCAACGCTTCCGATTTCTCTAAAATTATTCACAATAATTTTGGCAGTTTGGTAGAAATTGTTATTACTAAAGTTTTCAGCCTTATTCGGATAACGCTGTTGAAATTCTGTGAAACAGGTTTAAAATGAATATTGCCATTCATCATTTTCATTCTTTGCAACATTATGAAAATGAGATACTAATATGAAAATTTTAACATCTTTAAATTAACAGTATTTTAATATGTATTTGTAACGATTTTTGCTGTAATCAATTAATTAAATAAATAACCTAATAAAATTTGAAATGTAAACTGTGTAACGTTTCTTACGCCTAGTTTGAGGCAATCCGTTTTGCGTCTGGTGATATTTCCGCTTTTAGTAAAGTTCAATATTTCGAAGTTGGTCGACCTGTAGAATTTTGGGGCGAGTCCAAGTTTCAAATTTTGAGGGGATTTTTGGATATAGGACAGTTGTACGTAGTCCGCTGTACAAGCGAGTACGATTCTTTCTCTGGATGTATTTATGTGTCGTAGATTCAAATTAGTCGTTGATGACAGGGAAGTTATTCCATTCTAAAAATCTACGCCACTTAAGAGTTTTTGTTTCTTCGATTGGAAGTGATCAACTCAGGAAGTTTTTCCGATATAATATACCACAGTTGAGGAAGCTAGTGTTCACGCCAGTATATAAAGCATCTGGTGAGTTTTTGTTTCACGAGCGATTGTCTTGTTCGATTCTCTTGGATCTGCTTATTAACTTTTGTACTTTAATAAAATTTAGGCACGCAGTGTGGGGTAATTAATCCGTCCATATAAGAATTGGGAGTGATAACGACCAGAAAAATTTACGTTTCACGAATATCCCGAGCCACTTCGCAGCGAAGATACCTGGATTTCCCTGACCGCCTGTGTTCGAAGTCGTCTGTACTGTAGACCTGCATTCCGTAGATAAGAAAACATCTGTCAAGGGAAGTGCATTTTGAACTGGAATTATTAGTTGGTTTATTGATAAATTGTTTCAATTTCGTAGAAATAATTACTCGTATATGATTAAACTTCATAAATATTATAAAATTTATGATATTGGGGAATAAATACTTTATAATTATTTTGTAATAGTACGGCAATTTTACGTGTTTCTTGATATACAGAGTACTCCAACCGTCGTGTATTATTGCGTCTTGTAGTTCAAGTTGGGTTTTAATTAATGATATTGTTTATTTTTATCGCTCGCCAAATCGTGGAGATCTCTTCGTGCGGTATGCGTTTTGCTTATTAAGTTATTAATTATTTATGTGCTTTCGTTACGCAATAATTATCTAGGGTTTGTGTGAGTTTTGCTTTCAGTAGGGTGAGTGTTTACCCTTTACGTAAAATTGACTTCACTAACGTTATTTATGTTATATTCAAAACCGATTTATGGGAGGTTATTTGTTGAGCATTAAATTTAACTTATTTTTGCAATTTGTCCTTTCATTTACGACGATAATCTTGAATATCAGAGAACTACTACAAAAGAAAAGGTAGGTGAATGCTGGACCAGAGAATCCGACTTTTCTAATTTTTTATATCTAGGATTGTGTAAGTTTATAAGTCGGTGGCGCCTATTAATTTATTTTATTGGATCTCAGCCCATCTTCGATTGAGTTCTCCGGGATGCTAACATTATCATTTGAGTATTCATCTACAGATCAGTGGCGTAGTAGGAAGAGGGGTTAGGACTTTTTCGCTAATATTTTTACACAACTGACAACTGTCAATTATTAATATGCGACAGTTTAAAATATTTATAATGTTTACATCTTTATAATTACAGATTATTCTAAGACAAGTTTTTAAAATGCCAAAGGATGTCTTTGACTTGGGTTTTTATTGCTCTCACGGTATATTCAATGTCAAACACAATAGGAGTGTTTTAAGTATAAGTTGTCGGTTAAAATGCAAACATAAAGCAAACAAACACTTTGTGCTTGTAGTAGAATTCCGGTAAGCAGCAAAGAAAAGTCTATAGGCCTCTAAGTTGAATTCGTCAGTTTAAAAGGGTAAGGATTAGCCACTCTAAATAATAGTGTTAACTTAAAATAACTTCTACTGCATACCTTTTGAATTTAAATTTTTTATTTCCGAAGTTAAATTATTTCACTTTCCAGATTTCGATTCTTCGTTACCGTCTTTATAGAGAACTAAATCGGTTGAAAAATAATTAAAATTAAATCTCTTGCTACTCATGCCTAGCTCTCCAATGAGTATAAATAAATGTAGAGACTAAGGTGCGACCGTTTAATTTTGTATTGAAACATGTGTTGATACATGGAGCTCTATCGTAGCTGATGACGAATGTCGTAAAGCAAAATCTACAAGTCTTTGTAAATAGATCTCTACCTAATATCTTGAAAATTTGGTGGCCAAAATGTTGTCAGTAACAAGGAATTATGAGGACAAACTGACCAAGTGGGTATAGATATTGATATAAAGCGACAGAAATACAGGTGGCTTCGCCATACGTTGCATAACGACAGGAAGGCGATCAGTCGAAGTGTTTTGTATTGGAATCGGCAGGACTACACAAAAAGAAGCCATCCAAAAGCTACCAGGCGAAGAACAGTTGGAAAAGAAATGAACATAACAATACCTCAACTCGCATAAATGGCTAAATTATATCAACTCCCTATGTCCCCTAAGGGAGTATCGGGTTTTACGACCATTACTACCATTTCTCATGATTACCATTTTTTACACTTGATTTATTCTCAGAAAATTGTGTTTACGCTGATTTTAATGATTAAGCGTTATTAAAGAATTTAAGATTTAAATCAATTGCCTTACTAGGTTTTGAGTGGCGCGGCATTAAATACGAAATTTTCAATCATTCTCGGACACTCTCAGAGATGAGCGTCTTTGTACTACTATAAAATAATTTTGAATCGTTGATTGAAAAATGCTTTATTTAAATATTTTCCGTGTAGTGCACTATAAATGCAGTTGGTCTGTAAATATTATCAGATCTAAAGTTACACGTCCTGAAAAATTCCCCCTACCAATTCAGAAAATAGTTATTTGGAAAAAGTGATACTCGAAAACATGTCTAATTTCCCCTTCCGGATACGCGTAGATTCAAGATAAAAAACGATTCAGTAATTTTTGAGATACAGAAAGTTACACGAGCGCGCACCCGGACGCACGTGCACGCACATATAAAAAAGTAAACGATAGGAATGTGTTGAGAAGGTGAGGGAAGGGAAGAAATAGGAGTACAACTACTACACTTAGTTCATAGTACATTTTACCTGAAAGTTTAACTTACGACACTATTACTCGTTACCTATCGGTCAATCATACTTTTCTAAAAAAATTATGCTAATGATACATAATGCGAAAAATCAGCAGCGTATTAGCTTTCTTGAAATGCTGTAGATTGCATCTATTGTGGTCGCCTATCTCTCCATACTTATAATTGCTATATTATCTTCAAGTGGTAGTGATATAAATTAAGAAGAACACAAATTATTGTATATCTTTAAAAATTCCTACTTTTGCTAGGTTATTATACCGTTGAGATTTCTCAACGCTAATAGGTCCTGATTTATAGCACGAAACTATGTCAGTACTGTTTGTTCCATAAAATAGTAAACAATTATCGAACAGATTTTGATTACATAATATAAATAAACATTTTAGTATTATTTTGTATCGAATTATTCCAAAACTATTTCCTCAACATTGCTGTAGTTACTTATGTGTACCATGTTGTAATGTGCAAAAATAACAAACTACATATTTTTTACAGATATGTTCAGAGAAGGGCACCATCATTTACACAAGTCAGCATTTTAGACATTTGTTGTAGAGTTTAGCTAATATATATGTTCAGTGGAAGATATTTTTTGTTGTTTGATACGTCAATCAGTGTATACACACAATATTGAAAACGTTTCTGTTGCTATTTTAAAAGTTAGAAAACAAACATTATATTATACAAACAAATTTCCTTACATTAATTAAGACACGTGGATTCAGTGGTATCGTGCTCGAAAATAATTACATCTGTATAATTAGGTAGCAGTTGTGTAATTACCAAGTACTCTACTAACAGACATTAATTACCGTTTGAATTAAATTCCAAAGTTCTAACCGCATAGTGTTCATGACAACAGTGATCTCATTATTATGCCATTTTACTCGCTATTTTGAAACCTGGACCAACAAGGTAAAGTAAGTTTGGAGACCAACGAGGACAATGGGCGCCGGGTATCCAGGTTACGGTGTAACTTCGAGAAGTTGCTGCGACCGAACGATCGTCTACTCCGGAAAAGTCATAAGATAAAATTGCAGTTCCCACGAAAGCTACAATTGCTTTTTGTCGGCCCGCAGCAGGAAACATGCAAGTGCCTTCGGCTTAACTCAGGGTAAAACGGTAATAACTGTAGTTGAACAAAAGAGCTCGTCGCCACTGGCTTACGATATTTACTTTACTAAACACACAGGTCTACGCATCCAGCGTTTACAAGTTTACAAAATTTAGTTACGCCTTACAATTAACTAATAACAGCAATTGGCGACTGAAGGTCGCTTTGCGTTACAGCAAGAAAATAAGCATATAAGCACTTTAAACCAGTCAAATGAATCCCGGAACAAGTTTTCACAGCAGCACAATTAACACCTTTTACCTTAGTTTTCTTCAGGTAGGGAGTAGATAGAGAGCCACAATTTGGGTTATTCTTAGGTTTTTCCTTGGAACTTCAGGAAATGGGAAATTTCCAGTATTCTTGCTTTGTAGCAGCAGCGGCATATCCAGAGGATCAGAAAACGGGTTGGATATTAATTCGCCACAGGCGATCAGCAAATTCGCAATTAATTGCTTTCCAAGGGTTAAATCCAGCGTGTTTCTTTAAATCCGACATTCGTCGATGGTTCTGTTCACCCCACGGTGATAACAGCGATACGAAAATTCACGCAATGGACACCTATCGAAACCCAAAACACTCTCGCAGTACTTGTCGTCGGCGCTGAGGTCTTAGCAAGCAACCGGGTCGAAAGGAGATCTTAAGTCGACTCCGAAAAAAACGAACGCAAATATCCAGCAGCTGGAATATTTCATCATATTACGAAATATGTTGCAAAAATTCTAAAACAATTAACACGCAGGGCTCCCTCAAGGCCAGTAAATATCCAGCAAACGTTCACGGTCAAGCGCGTTGACAAAATATTCATCAGCATTTCTCTAGGATAACAGAAAAAAATCTCCACTAAACTGTATTCGGGCAATAATAAGATAGTACTACGGAGCGGCTAATAAAATAAGACTTTAACCCGAAAGAAGCGGCAAAATCAAACGAACGTAACGCAATCCACAACTCAAAAAGAATAGAATAGACCCTGAATGTGTTTGATAGTGTACTACACAAAAATTTCAATATGAAGATCAATAAATTAAGAAACAAAGTAATGGGTACCCACTTAAAAATTGAAACGGTGGAACAATTGCCGTACTTGGTAAGCACCATATCATCTGATCATAGATATAAAACGGAAATAAAAAGTATAATTTCCCAAGAAAAGAAGACTGTGGGCAACTATGGCGCTATCAAAGAATGCTCAAGAGTGATTACGAAGAAAGACCTACTAACGAAGAAATGTCAAGAATAGCAGAAGTTACAAAGGGTTTCGGGTTGTGTACACTGTTGCTAGTTCACATGCAAGAGAGTTAAGCGACGTTGTCTCCGGTCAGTAGTTTGATGGGTGACCCGAAGGTTGCCGCTCTCCCAAGAGCATTGCTCACTATGGGAGAGTAGATAAACAACCCTCGCAATTGGGGAAGGCCCTTGCTCAACAGTGGGATGCCGCGGGTTAATAAACAAAGCAGGTAAAGTAATTGGAAATGTACGTAGATATAATAGTATGCTCAAAACAATAATAGAAGGGGGAGTAGAAGACACAAACGCAAAAAGGCACTCCCGACTTCAATATCAAATATCAAACGAATGTAGAATGACATGGATACGTCGGTTATGAACAACAAGAAAAGCAAATGATCGACATAGTGGAATGCTGCGTCTATCCTGTCTATCACTTGACTGAAACTACATAGAGGGAGACAGAGAGAGTTATAAATATAATAATGTCAATATTTTATTTCTCTTCTTCTCGATACAAGTTTAATAATATAGAAAAAAGGGCGAATTGTCAACATTTCCGTTCCCCTTCGGAGAAGAGGAATGGGTCAGTGTCTCCTTGAAACCCATTTGTCGACCAGTTGCTTTAGCTACATATGTTACTATTAACAAAGATTACGTGTTTATAATTCGTTCAATACATGCAAAAAAATAAATATTATAATTTCCGACGTGGAAGAAATCGAAGGGTACTGTGACGTGGCGTTTATAATTAACGAAATCTTGAGCGTAAGAAGTTGTCTCCGCAACACGATACAGCTGACGGCTTCTGTTTACTTTTTGTATGATAGAGATAACAAGCAGGCATGCAGACCGCTAACTGCGCATTAATAAAAAATATATTAAGTACAGTTTAGTGTGTACAACATTACAAGCCTGTGTACATGTGAACCTACGGGCACACACACGAACTGATAGACTACCCAGACGCATGCATAAATTAATAACCTCCTCATTACCTCTATGCGGAGAGGCCAACTAAGTGTAGGAAGGCCGTAAGCCGTATGCAATCGATGTAAAACTCTCCTAGTCTTCCTACCCTTTGTGGACCATGTGGCGCCAGTGCGATCTCGCGCGCGGTCCGACCATCTCGCGCCCGCAACCCTTAATTCGCGAACTTATATTACACCTCGTTACATACACCCAGGGAATAAATTTTTATTAAAATCCCCAGATTGCAAACATAGCTCGATTTCTACAGCAAGTACTAGGAATCCCGAGGACTTTTCGTGGAAACAGTTCGAGAGACATTTTTTAAAAATTTTGGTAATTTTTTGTTGTTCTAGTGTTTGTAATACGACTGTAAGTGGGTTAGTTTTTGTGAGAATTTTTACCGAATTGACGATTTCAGCTGGGAAAATTATGGTAAGTGTTTTACGAGTTGAAAATAACTTTTCTAGCTTTTGCTATCTATTGTTGAACTCGGAAGCGGATTCTAAAAATTACATTGCGAAATCTGATTTCAGTTGAATTGTATGTAACCAGGCTATTGTTTAGTAGCTTTACCACCAAAATTTAGTTTTAGGTAGGTAATCAGGTCTGCACGACAAATTATCTGCACAAATTAATGTGATTTCTGAAGTTTTTATAACAAAATCAATCATAGTAACAATATTAATTGGCTAAAAACTGTTTTGGCATACGATAATTTATAGCATAATTGTTGCAAAATATTTGCTGGTTTGATTAGATTTTTAAATATCAAATTTAAAAATTTTTTTTTAATACACATTTTAAAAACATATAATTACTAATTATTCGTATATCTTGAAGAACCCATCATGGTTTAAGTACGTAGTGAAGTATACAAAAATGTAATTTACACATATATTTGGTATATTTTAGCTGCAATTAATTTATTCAAACTTTTCAGAAATGAAACACATAACGTGGGGGTTACAGGCGATATGGCACGTACCGCACAAAATAGCAAACTTTGAACATTTGGTATTGTAATATAATATACGCTCTTCAGCATCTTATTTAAGTATTGAAAATTTATAGTTAAGGATTCTTATCTTAAATTTGTCACATTCCGCAATTTTATTCCACTGTTGAAAAATATTCAGGAATTAATTAGAGCATAAAAAGGGAGCAATTCAGGGGCTGACAAATTAAGATGGAGGTTGTGACAGATTCTCCAGAGCTATAAAGTATTTTTTCCATCTTGGCTTATTTAATTTGGAAGAGAAAGTCACCTTGGTTGACCTTAATTTTATTATGATACATTTGTGCAGGAGGCCTGATTAAATTAAAACAGCTAAATACAAAATTGACTGCAGCAGAAGGAAATTAAGTTACGAAAAAACTTGGTTTGGGTGGTGATTAAATGCTTGTAAATATTGTTTTTGTCTTTGCATTTTAAAAATTGCGACATTAAATAATCGAACTGGGTACGTATTGATACTTTTACGGATTTCATATAAGGAAAACATATAAAAATCACCCGCACAAAGATGTGTTCTTGTATTGGCAAAACAGAACTAAATTTTAAAAAATGGTTTCTGAACCAATGAGCGCAAGAAAAGGCCATCTATCAATCGATAATGTTGTTTTCGTACGAGACTCTGCTTTTAAATTTCGATAAAACCTTTCTATGAAAAAAAGTTATCAACGCACAGATAATATATTTCATGTATAGAAGATAGATTTTGGTTGAAAATTACTTGTGTAAGATGGTGTTAGAACTAAACATTTTTACTATTAGTAAATAAAGTGCAAATTTATATTTAATTGATTTAGACAGAAGAAGCACATCTGTAAACTGAATATATTACTTTATTAAAACGGATATTGAGAGTATTTAATAAAATTTATGTAGGTGGTAATAGAAATAAAATAATGAGTATATATTTCAACCTGCTATACAGGGTGCAAAAAAATAGCGCAACAAACTTCAATGGCTGATAGCACTCGTCAAAATAAGAAAGAAGTCCGTATAAATATAGTCACGAAAATGCGGTTTAATGGAACTACAGTGCTTTAGAAGGTAAATAAAAATTTTGCTTCTTGTTTCACTACAGCTACTAAAAAACTGCAATTCGAATGAAACTTTGCACATTCATGTTACATCTTACGTAAAATTATTATGTTAGAATGAAATTGTTATACGACTCATAAGGGGTGGTTTTGGCGGGAGTAAGGGATGGTTTTCATGATAACTTTTTTATATACAATGGATTTTAAATATTAGTTTATTATTCGAAAAATGAGGCGGCCGTGGGTTAGAAGTTGCGCCTACTCTGAAGGTCTTGGGTTCAATTCCCAGTACCGGAACATCGGAGTTTTAATGGTCGTTCTTCCTCGCAAGACAATGGCAAACCAGCGAGGTATTCAGCCTAGTAAATCTTCCCTAGAGTAGAAGTTATTGCTTCGGAGCCCAGGTTAAGCTGTAGGTTCTTTGTCTGTGGCACTTTAAACGCGCAACATAGGCATAAGAGAAAAGGTCGCTGCGTCTCATAAGAGATAAAACACTGGAAGAAGAATTCGAAAAACCTGCACAATTTTCACCAAAAAAGATTCTCTTGATTCCAATCGATAGACCTAAACGTTTTTCAGATATTTGAATACCCATCAGTGGGGCGATGGAAACCATCACGCTGTAATACAAAATAGGGCATCAAGTTCGTTTTCCTGTTGATGTGAGGACTCGAACTTTGGGTTGACTTGTTAATAGTGCTGCCTAGAATCGGAAATTTTGAAGAATCGATTATCGATTCTGAAAAGAATCGATTCCACAAGAATTGGTTCTCGATTCTAGAATCGGAGATCGATTCTCGATTCTAGAATCAAAAATCGTTTTTCAGTTCTAGAATCTAGAATCGTTTGTCTTCTCGTGAAACAAGAATGGTTTGCGATTCCAGGATTGAAAATAGTTTCACATCTTTAGAATTGAAAAATAAATTGATAGAAGAAGTGAGATTAGTCTTCCAATTTCAGAATTATGAAAGTCTTCGAACCTATAATCGGTATTTATTTTACGATTTTAGAATCTTCTAATATAAATATATGTACTTATTACATATTTGGTAGTAGTAGTAGTGAAAAGTACAATCAACACTTTTTAATTTATTTTTTATTTATATTTATGACAACTACAAAATTGCTAAAGCTGTTTTGATGAATCGGATTTCGATTCTCGATTCTAGAATCAGATTTCGATTCTCCATTCTACGGATTTAACGACGCTGCAGAACCGATTCTTAAAGTTAAAGAACCGATTTCGATTCTAGACCCGGAATCGTTTGACAGGAGAACTTGTTAGCTACTTCCTTCTTGCCAAATCGGTAAACATTTTTTTAGTATTCTAATTTTTTCAAAATTCTGTACCGATAGTAATTATAGGTTAAATGGAGAACAGTACTTAAATTATCTAGCTGGACTTTTGGAAAATGTGCCTTTAGGGCACAGACACATCATGTATTTTGTGTACAATAATGCTCTTCCTCACTTTGCCAGAGAAATTAGGCAACAGTTAAATAATATTTTTGAGCGATGTTGGGTAGGATAAAGAGGACTAACCTAACGCTTGGCCTTCAAAGCAGCCAGATCTCAATCCCCTAGGCTTTCACTTGTATATTGATCTGAAAAGCACGGTTTATTCGGAGCCAACTGATAACGAACAACAACTTTGTAAAAGTACAACCATTATTTTAAGGCCGAATCTTTGAGCCGCTTTTATTTTCTCATTTCTTCTCAGCGTGAAACCGTAACAAAAGAACCAGCGGTTGTTACTAGTCTACAGGTCTGTACTCGGTGTGCGTATTGTAAAATGGTAACTTAATGGTATTTTAATATTTTGCTTGTATAGAAACTTTTGAAAATTAACAATGAAATAAAGAATTTCCCTTTCTATTTGTTTTTCGGATGAATCAGGTAATTAAGCTTAATGAGTTGCCATTGTGTACTTTCCCAAATTAAAGGGTTGATGCAATCTTGGTTGTGAATTTGTAGCGTGTAGTAGTTGTACACAGATATTAATTTTATTTTTGTTTCGCATTATTATGGATCCTTGGAGAAATGGAGAAATGTGTAAAATTTTGTAAATATTTTAAAATTTACCTGAATACGTTGGCTGGTTCTACCTGAGTGTCCCCTATCAGGTACAGATAATCCCTAAGTCAAAGGCTTAAAGATTCGGCCTTAAAATAATGGTTGTACTTTACAATAACGTGATCGGATAGGAAATATTCCAGGAATATTCGAAAGAATCAGTAAGTCGTGGAGACGACGGGCAGAAATGGTTCAAAATGAATGGAGGCCATGTGAACACCTATTATAAAGTTTTAACACACAATTAATTGAATGAATAAAACATTTTAAGGTCAATCTTTCTTTTTTTAGGCATTCAAACTCTTAAACGATTATAAAAATAGATAGATATGCAAATTGGTAGTTAAGTAGTTTTTTTTTTACCTAAATGTATTCAGTTGCTTCAATAATCTGTTCAAAATAAATAATTAAATCTTTTTTAGAAACCACTTTCCTCCCCCGAGTCGCGAATGATGTTATTCTACCACTATTACATTGCACCTAGAAATTAACCTATTTGTACTAAATTTTAATAGGTGTACACTTTTATGGCGTGTTTCTTAAGCAAAAATAAAATTATTGCGATAAAATTAATTTTTTCTTGACAAATGCTCTATAACTTTTCAGTTAAAATATCTGGAAAACGGTTAAGTTTATCGAATTAAGACAAGAGTACGTTTTTTCCCTAAAATGGTCCAATCTTTTCAACAAAGATTTGAAAAACATTGAAAACAAATGAAGGTATTATGAAACCACCCTCGCTCCTGCCAAAACTATCTGTTTTGATATATTTATAACAATTTCATTCTAATACCACCTAATCTTACGTATGATTTAACATGAATGTGCAAAGTTTCATTGAAATTATATTTTCATAGTAGCTGTGGTGAAGCAAAAACCATATTATTTATTTACCATTTAAAGGGTCGTAGCTCCCTTAAAACGCATTTTCAAGACTGTTTTTATAGAAACTTTTTCCTATTTTAATGAATACAACCAACCGTAGAAGTTTGTTATACTATTTTCTATACCCTGTATATGTTAAAAATGGGATTTTTAAAATATGGCAGATCATCTGTATCTCCAATATAAATTGAAAGAGATCAGACAATTTCTCTTAGAGTAATTTAATTGGATATGGAGGTCGGGAGCTTTTGATATCCAAACTTTTTGATATATATATGGCAGGATTAAATTTCTAAATTGGTAATCTGTAATATTTTCAAGTTACGTTTAAATTTAAGTTTATCAAATGTACCCATGAAGAATACATTGTAAAATGAAAGTTGTAGTTGACACAATATATTTATCTGAAAATGATTTTTCCAAAAAATATTGCATCATGCATATGTTTTTAAAATTCCCGGAAGGCAGCCGCTCTATTTATTCTAAAATACAGTTATCATGTTTGGTATACTCAAAAAACGTCTTAAAAATAAACGCTGTTGACCACATCATTCTCGTAATAAACTGCGGCAGAGTGCGTCTTATCTCGTGAGCCAGTATTTGACATTTCCTTATGGTTCAATTTTCAAGCTCATATAATCTTTGACCAGCTTATGTCGGATTAACGCGCGACTTCCCGTCTTCTCTGCTGGATAAACTCCGTGACATTAACCCAACGCGTCGTTTGTCATTAAAATCATATTTTCACTTTCGTTTCGCTCTTCGACCTCATAATTCTGAGATTTCCTGCAATCTGACATTCAAAGAACGATATCTAATTAGAAGCGTTGCATCTCATTGGTATTCAAGAACTTTCCTTCTGGAATTCTAAAGATTCTTGAACCGTTTCCAGACGACCCGTTTGTTATGTTTAAGACGTGTCATTCGCAACCCTAATATATTTTTTTATGTATTTATTTTTTACACTTGTGTTGATTACACGAAGTGGAACGTGTTAAAGGTTCGAGGCAACGAGGAAGCTTTATCTACAGACAAAACACCAGCATTTATTCCAACTAGTTTGAGTTAGTTTTAGCAATTAGTTTTGTTTGTGCTGTTTGTATATTCGAAACAATTTTTTATATTGCAGGGTAAGATCAAGTTTTCCACTGTGCCTTGTTTTTGAAAGTTTCTCTGAATTCGTGGTTTTTATTAAATATTATCGCATACATTCCTGCCAAGGTTTTCGTAGAATTATTTTTTTCGATTATATATATTATATTATTATATCCAAGTTGATCAATTATCGTAGATTACAGAGGCCTTGACTGCAAAGACCTTATTAGCAAACTGAAAATGATTCCGTTGTTATTTCAGCTGTTATTAAGCGAAATTAAATTTGCTGGCGCTTTAAAGAGCTTAAGTAGTTGCCCTTATAGCTGGATTAGAGAACAGTTTGACTTCTGAAAGTGCTGGTGTATGTCAAACGCTGTAAGGTAGACTTGTTACAGGAAGTAAAGTGAAGGGTTGTATACATTAGCATATGTAGAAGGGCGTAAACCGAAGATAGGTCGAATGTACTAATGAGCTTGGAAGGTTTGTTGGGTGCTTTGAATGTACCATTTAACTAATTAGGTAATTATAATGCCATGCGGTAAATCTGATGATAATGAAATTTTCAGTTAAATTGGTACTTTTGGTAAAAGTTAACGTCTTCAAGTAGATTAGGAACGTTAAAAGAGTTGTTTAGGAGATTAAGCTAACAATAAATTATTTATTGTGGCTGTTTATGTACTAATCTACTGAGGAAGCAAAATATAAATCTATCCTGTTTAATGCAGTATCTGCTACCAATCAAATGAATAAAATATATTTATATAAATAAAGTAGAATTATTATAGACAGTGAGTGTTATAACCGTCCGTACGAATTAACACATTCTTTATCACACTACAGTACCACCAATTAAGTACCAAATATGTTTACTAGTAATAATAATTAACTTTAACAACTGACACGAAAACACATGCGTTATGCTTCGGTTGTTATTGTCAACTGTCCCCCAACAAATGGCGGAAGCTGTATATCGACTGTTGACCTTCAATCCTAAGAACTGTTAGGTTCCAATTCCATTTCCCTCTAAAGATAGTGTTGCTAGATTAGTATGTTTATTTACAGCAACAAAAGACAGAATTGTAAAAATAAATTGTACAAAATGTGGTTAATTACAAACTAAGAACATATAGTTTACAATTTTGTTAAAATTGTTCTTGGACCTTTCTTCAAAATATAATAGGATTTAGTTACGCTCTTTACCTATATTTACAGTAAACATGTATCACCGGTGGCAATATACAGCGTGGTGATAAAGTTCCGCACGAAGCAGGACTTTTAGGCGCCGCCGTTTAGGCGCCGGCATTTAGGCGCCGCCGTTTAGGCGCTGGCCATTTAGCCGCCGGCTGTTTAGACGCCGGCCATTTAGGCGCCGATTTTTTAATATTGCTTATTTATAAACATTTCGGTATAACTAAATTAAGAAGTATGAGAAAATATAATAGGTATAGTTGTTTTAAAAGAGCAATTTTAACATATTTTAGTTTTAGGTACAATAATGCAATGCAATAATGTTTTTCTAAAAACACAAAATTGATTGCCAAGTATATTGGCAGGTATATTGGGTAGGTTAGGTTAGGTTAGGTTAGGTTAGGTTAGGTTAAGTTAGTATAGACGCACTAAAATAGAATATTTAAGAGGGATATCCCATAATTTTTTAATAGAATAGGCATTATTTTTTAAATGATTCATTTGTTTTATTTTGTATTTTGTTTCTGGAAATAAATAAATAGAGTAATTATTTTACAACTGTTCGTTTCATTTGCTATAGCTTTAAGGTTGTAGGCAATAAAAAATTATTTATCGGCTGGCGCCTAAATGGCCGGCGCCTAAAGGGTCGGCGCCTAAGTGGCAAGCGCCTAAACAGCGGCGCCTAAACGGCGGCGCCTAAAAGTCACGTACCCAGTTCCGCACAACATTAATAATTTTATTGGTTAAAATCCCGAAGCAAGTCAATTTTGTTTTTAAAAGACACATCCTAACGTACATTTTTTTCTATTGTTGTGTGTATCTGAGCTATGACGTCATCATATTTTTTTAAATGGCAACCCTGTTTTGCCCCCTTATTTTGATAGACGTCCTCACCAGTCAAATGGTGATATAAAAAACTTAGTTACTCACAGAAGAAATTGTAGGGAAAACTGCGCATAAAGATCAAACAATTCAGAACTTATTTATAGTGAAAATAAAAATATTACGAAAAAATTATCTAGGGAAAAATATTCAAATTGTCCACCATTAACTAGTTGGCATTGACCAGCATATGTGTAAACACTTTGTACCTTAAGCTGAATAATTTCCGGGCGGATGTTCTCTATTTCAAAACGAATCCAACTCTTTAAATCGTCTAAATTGTTTAGGCTACTGATGTAAACTCGCGACTTCACATGATCCCATAGAAAGAAATCTAGCGACGTTAAGTCAGGTGATCGCGCAGGCCACTAAAACGGTCCTCGGTATCCTATCCATCTATCAGGCAACATAATGTCAAGAAACTGCCGCACATGTACAGTAAAATGGCGAGGAGCTCCATTTTCTTGAAAGCCAATGCTTGGGCGGAGTATAATAGGATCTTCATTGTTTGGAAATAGAATTCCTAGAGCTGTAACTAGCTCAAAACGCAGAAAATATAAATCTAAGCAAATGTGGTATCTTCATTAAGTTCTGAATTTTTTGAACATTATGTGTATTTTCCTCCAACAAACTGTTATGTGGGGTACTCATTTTGTAACGTTTCTTACGCCTGATTTTTAGACAACTCATTTTGCGTATGGTGTTATTCCCCAATTGTAGTAAAATATATATTTCGAAGCTGGTAGACCTGTTGAATTTTGGGCGAGTCCAAGTTTCAAATTTTGAGGGGAGATTTTTGGGATACGACAGTTGTACGTAGTTCGTTGTCGAAGATACTACGATTCTTTTCTCTGGAGGTATTTTGTGTCGTAGATTCAAATTAGTCTTTACTGACAGGAAAGTTTATTCCATTCTAAAAGTCTACGCCACTTTAGAGTTTTGTTTCTTCGTTTGGAAGTAATCAACTCAGGAAGTTTTCCGATATTATTTACCACAGTGAGGAAGCTAGTATTCATGCCAGAATAAAGCAATCTGGTGAGTTTTTATTACACGAACTTTTGTCTTGTTCCGTTCTCTCGGATTTGTTTGCTAATTTTTGGTATTTTAAATAAATTTAGGCACGAAGTGTGGGGTAATTAATCCGCCCATACAAGAATTGAGAGTGATAACGATCTGGAAATTTACATTTCACGGAAATTCCGAGCTATTTCGTAGTGTACATCTGGATTTCTTCAACACCTGTATGGAGGTCGCATTCCATAGATAAGAAACCATCGTTGAAAAAGGGAAGTGCAAATTTTGATTTCGCATTATAAATTGATTTACTTATAGCGTGTTTCAATGTCGTAGAAATAATTAATTGTGTATTATTATTACTCGTCAGAGATTTTATAACGTTATGATATTGGGGGAATTAATATTTTTATAATGATTTTGTAATAGGACGGCAATTTTACGTGGTTTTGATATACAGGGTACTCCAACCGTCGTGTATTATTGCGTCTTGTAGTTCACTTGGGTTTTATTAATTTTATTGTTTAATTTATCGCCATACAAACCGTAGAGATCTCTCCGTAGGTATGCGTTCTGCTTATTAAGTTTATCAATGTATATATATATATGGTTCTAGACACGCAATAATTATCTAGGGTTTGTGTGAGTCTTACGTTCAGCAGAGTAATTGTGTACTGTACGTAAAATTGGCTTCTCTAACGTTGTTATGTTTTATGCAAAACCGATACATGGGGGATTATTTGCTGAACATTAAAGTTATTTATTTGCAATTTGTCTTTTCATTTACGCCGGTAATTTTGAAATTGAGATCAAAGAGAGAACTACTACAAAAGGAAAGGTAGGTGAATGCTGGACCAGAGAATCCGACTTTTCTAATTTGTTAAATCTAGGATTGTGTTAGTAATTTTGAAGTCGGTGGCGCCTAGTATTTTTTTATTTTATTGGAACTCAGCCCATCTTCGATTGAGTTCACCGGGATACTAACATAATCAAATTTGGTAATTCATCTACAGAGCAGTGGTGTAGTAAGAAGAGGAGTTTGGATTTTTTTTCGCTAATATTTTTGGTATCATTGTAGTGTGAAATTAAATAGGCGTCACAATATTAAGCTTGCAATGTTCATGCACATAAAGGTAAAAAATAAACAGAAATAACAGATATGGTAAATTCCAAGACAAATATAATTCTACATCTTTTAAATTACAGACACATAATACAAAAAAATATGACAATTACAATGAAAATGGTAATATTTATGGTTAATTAATACAAGAGTAATTAAACGTTCAAATCGAGGCTCGCCGTCCCTGGCTTACGGCATTTAATTTCTTAAAACAAATCTACGCAGCCAGTAGAGTCTGAGTTTACAAAAAAAAATACAATTTATGATTACTCTTTACAGTTAATAGAAAAAAGAAAATGACAACTGGCGATTGAAGGTCGCTTTTTGTAGCATCACAAAAAAAGGTTCAATACCTGAAACTGGCGAATAAAACCCGAAACAAGAACAATTTTTCCTACCTTAGTTTTGTTCGGTAGGGAGTAGAGAGAGGCACAACTAGGGTGTACCTAAAATCTTCGGGCAGCAGGAACTTTCTTTAACGACGCACAGTGGAGTATTGGACGGTAAAAAGCGGTCAAAATGCGAATTTTCAAAACTGATTTTAGCCGGTGTTGACCCCTATTTAGGATACATGAATGAAGGTTATATTATTCCCTAACTTTGTTTTCTGCGCCTGCGCTATTAGTAGTGTGTGTCATCAGTTGGAAGTTGACGTCTACTATAAATACACGTGTCTGTTCTCAACACCACACTGTAAATTTCTTATTTTCGGTTTAATATAAAAGTGAGTGTATATTGTTTATGTTTATTTTTCAACATGGATAATCTTGCTGAAGGTATGTACAATCAAATCAGATGGTTTTTGGGTAGGTATATTATATTTCTATATACGTGTACGATTTAATCGACTTTGAAGTAGCATCGCAATTATTAAACCAGTCAAATTTTTGTTGGAAACTGAATGTTTTATGTTTCCAAGCGCGTCCAAGTTAATAATTTTATATGACAATAATGAGCAGATTATAGACATGGTATTGCAAAACCATTTAGCCGCCGAATCCCGCAGATGGATTTTTGGCGTTTTTTTTTAACATTTCACTTTTTTGCTGAACACATTTCATGTTCATAAATTTACTTTATCTTTGCAGTTCTGGCAGTTCTGTTAAAGTAATGACAAGAAGGCATCTATACAATATAATGAAAAAATGTCCACACAAACAATTAAGCAAGAAATTAGAATTTCCAGAAACTGAAATTTTTATTTTAATGAATTATTCCGATGCTGATAAACATCAGTTTAAACACAAAATGTCCCATATTAAAACACAGTTTAAGGCAAAGTGGATGTCTGCGCATAAGATGGAAGATATTTTTCTGAAAAATAATGACATGTGGCTCTTAATGGTACAATATCGTTTTTCATAGTTTCCGCAATAACTACACGAATTGCAGCTGGTCGTCCTACTAAACCATTTGAAGAGTCAAGTACCCGAACAAAAAGACGGAAAACAGAAGAGTTGAGAAAGCATATATGCACCAACTGATCAACTACCGCATGCCACACAAATGAGTCTGAAAGCGGTTGGAAATTTAGATGCATCGAAAGTACTGAAAGATCTTACTGTTTCTCCCAATCGAGCTACGAAATATCGCAAAGCATTTGCTGCTATGTAAAGCACACCAAAAAGACTTCCTCCACAACAAGGGCTAGCAATTTTAGTGGAAGCTGGATTGACAAGAAGGCAATACGAAACAGTTCAATCAGGAGCTAAATCAATCTACCCCTGTTATTCACTAGTGCAAAAGGCTAAGAAAGATTGCTACCCGAATATAGAAGCCTATAGAATAACACAGACTTGTGCTGAAATAAGACTTCAGGACTTATTGGACCACACTGCATTAAGACTCGCACTATATCTGGATGATATTCTACAAAGTTTAAGTCAGGAAGAAACAATACATATGCAGTTAATATCCAAGTGGGGTTGTGACGGCTCACAACAAGCTCAATACAAACAAAATTTTGATGACTGTACAGACAGCGATGCCAATATTTTTCAAAGCTCCTTTGTGCCATTAAGATTGCTTATCAAGAGAGATGAAGACAAGATCATATGGCAGAACCCTACGCCCTCGTCACCCCGTTTTTGTAGGCCAATTAGAATCCGATTTGTTCACGAAACTATAGACATCACTAAAGAAGAAGTGAATTATATCCAAAATCAAGAAAAAACTCTGCAAAGAACTACCGTTAAAGATAACATATCAATAGAGCACGTTTTATTATTAAAGATGGTTGATGCTAAGGTATGTAATGCAGCAACTAGTAACAAATCTACTATGAGATGCTATATATGCAGAAAGACATCAAAGGACTTGAATAAATTAGAATATGCAGAAAGAGAAGTTGACCCGGAAACAGTGAAATTTGGCCTGTCGATTCTCCACGCTCGTATCAGATTTTTTGAAAGCATTTTGCATTTGGCTTACAAATTGCCCATCAAAAAATGGCAAGTGCGTACTCAAGAAGACAAGCAGATAATTGCAGTCAATTCAAGACAAATTCAAAAATGAACTTGGCCTACTTGTACATATTCCCAAGGCAGGATTTGGCAATACCAATGATGGCAACACCTCCCCGAGGTTTTTTCAAGACCCTGCCTTGGCCTCAAACATAACAGGCATTGACGAAGAAGTAATTCACAGGTTCAAAATAATCTTAGAGACCCTCTCAAGTGGATATGAAATAGATGTAAATAAGTTTAAAGTTTATACTATGGATACCGCCAAATTATGTGTAAGATACCGTTCACAAAATACTGCTGCATGGTGCAACTGTAATTTCACACGCATTACTTCCTATCGGGCAATTATCTGAAGAAGCAGCAGAGGCCCGTAATAAACATTTTCGTTTGTATAGATCAAACTTCGCACGAAAATTCAGCAGAGAAGATTGTAATAGAGATGTCATCAATCGCTTACTATTGACTTCTGATCCATTCCTGTCATGTTCACGGTCTATTACTAAAATAAAGAGAAAACATTTTTCCAAAGAAACTTTGGAAATGTTATGTTCCGCAAAGCTGTCTTTGAGTCTTCCTGGAGAGGAAGACGTTTCATCATCTAATGTTTCATCATCAGATGAAGAATAATTCAATTGGTAAATACCAATTAAATATTCCTCTATTCATCTCCATCGGATATTTCTACATCTGTTTATTACACATTTTAAATAAAGTTATTTTTAGTACTATACTTTCATCATTTAGTTTTATTTCTTAATATATGACTTGCCATATAAAAAAGTAACTTCAATATATTTAGATAAATGATTTGCATAATATAATATCAAAAAATTATTTTGGCCGGTTTTTGATGTCCAATGCTCCACTATGAGCCGAAGCAAATGTCAGCGATCCGCCATATTGGATTGGCCATTTTGAATTTCCTAATTTTGATACCAGATTCGTAATCAGCAACCCAAAAAAACCCCTGTGTACAAATTTTTAGGCAGATAAGAGCATTGATTAGAAATTTATCCGCCAAATTGGATAGGCCATTTTGAATTTCCTAATTTTGATACCGGATTCGCGATTAGCGACCCCAAAAACCCCCGAGTACTAGACTTTGTATCGATAAAAGTGGTTTTAGGGGTTTTGGCCACGTTTTCGGGAAAATACTCCACTGTGCGACGGGGAGAACGGGAGCTTCAGATGCCCAACTCTCCGCCATTGTACGGGGTGGTGACTGGTAACTGCAGAGACGACGGAAACGGGATTGGAGGCTTTATTGCGATACAAGTCGAAAGAACAATTTTACTGAATTGTCTTTGCAAAAAGCTAACACTCTGCTAATATTCTTAATCCGACACAAGTCGAAGATTCTTTTGCCTAAGGCAAAAAACGAAACGATAACTCAATTAGCAGAAGAGCTGCTACACAACTCGGTATCTCAAAAAGAAAGCACGTCAGTTCACTCCCCAGGCCTAGCGTCCACTCTCTCCCTTAATTTATCAACGGTCCCCGAGGAGGTATCGAGTGACCGGGTCGAGCGAAGGTGGAAAATCGACTGAAGAGAAAACGCAGCGCGAATCTCAATATGCAGCAGCAAAAATATTTCATCATATTGTGAAATATGGTACAAGAATTCTAGAACAATTTAACACGTAAATTCCCGGAATACGTTAAAAAAAAAGACCTGACATTAATCGGCATCTCTCAATGATAACAACAAAAGGTTCACAATACTATATTCGGGAAATAACAATATAGTAATCGGCTGCAGATCGCAATTAAAATATGACTTTAATTCACTTGAAGTGACAAGATGAAATGAACATAACACAGAAGCGATCTACTCGCGGCCCGTCAAGAAATAGTTTCTGGACCGCGAGCCTCCCCCTCAAACACAATACTTTACTGACTTCCAATAACTGAAACAGCCAGGCCGCTTTAGAAAAACCGTAATAATTACTAGCTGTAATTGTTTACTACCAATATCGAAGCTTCATCAGGTACTTTTTTGGTGGCAGCGGTGCGGTACCTTTGAACTGCATACAAAACGTTGATCTACATATCGCGCCGCCGACCCGACAACGGCCATAAGCAGCTGGAATGTTCAATAATTAGGCGGGCCAGATATATAATAGGCGCGCATGGCGGTTTCCCGTCATCTACAATAAATATTTTAAAAAATGGGTACGGGTATATGTATATGTATTTCATAACTTTTGAGTGAGACCCGGCACACATACTTATTTTTTAATTTGGCCCACTGCCCAAAAAAGGTTAGCCGTCGCTGATCTAAAGTAAAGTTTTAGTGAGCTGCAAAAAAATACGACCTAAAACGAAAAAATATTTTCACAAATAAAACAGTTCTACTTGCTTTTATTTTCAAATTATTTATTTGAAACGCAAATAAATTTCCTAACGAATCTATAAATTAAATACGAATGTTTTAATCACATAATTCGTTGAATACGGCCCACGGACATATTAAAAATAATAAATATTAGTAAAAACCGGAAGCCGTTAGAACTAGTGAAGGTATTAGTCATTGCCTTTAACAGCAATCCAACTATCCAAAAAAGTTTGTGACACTTATATTTAAGTGGTATTTCCATCTATTTAAAGAAAATATCTTAAAACCATCACCATATGTATTTATCCTTTAGTGCTTTATAAACCTCTTAAAAAATAATAATTCGCATACATTTAATTTTTACAAAAATTATGTTAAAATTATTAAATTATTATTATTCTTATTATTATTAAAATTATGTTAAGCCTGTAGGCATTTCATTCCTTCAAATACACTTTTCACTACCAAAAGTGAAAATTACATTGAAAAAGTCAGTTATAAATGCAAAAAGATATATAATGTTGCATTAAACAAGTAAAAATACAATAGATGGAATTTTTGGAACATTTTTCATTCACATTTTCCGCCATGATAAGCGCACACAATACGTTTCCACGCATAGTGGATAAATACTTTCAGCCTTCAATTATTTATAATGAATGGCTTCATAAATACTGTATACAGACATAATTTTAGACCAAGTTAACTAATATTTCAGCATTTACAAGGTGAAACTCCCAGTTGATAGTACACGACATACAGGACGTTCACTGCAATAACACACCGATGTCTTAGAGTTGAGCAGAATTAAACTGAACTCCCTATACATTCTAACTTAATTAATAAATAAAACACTCTGGGGTATTCATAGTTTCCTTTTATAAGTCTCCTGTGTTCATTATTTTCCATTTGCATTTCGTACTAGGGGTAATGTACCTAGTTGACATCCCCGTGATGGTAATTCCATACGTATTAATAAAGTTAATTACACATCGAAGGTTAATGAATTATGCTGCTACGAAAATGTATTATTAATAGAGGGATCAACATAAAACTTCCAATGCTTTTTATACAGGGTGTCCCACGACGTGAGGTCACTACTTCGTGTACGTAGCATTTACACCAAATATAGATAAAAATTCTAATAAGTTATGCCCTAAAGTAAACCGTTTGCAAAATACAGAGCGTTAAATTATCATTTATCAAATAATTACAATTTCAGAAAAGCCAATATTTATTTTTATTTTAGTTTAAATTCACTATAAAGATTGTTCAAAATGGCCTCCGTTGCTCTCGAAACACATTCTGGCTCTTCTTAAGAGAGATCTGGTTGCCTTACATAATATATCATTGTTATTCCGAGTTAGTTCTGCTGCCTCAAAAATGCCTCTCCTAAGATCTTCAACAGTCTCTGATGGTGTTTAGTATACCATATCTTTCATATGGCCCCACAAATAATAATCTAAACAAGTTAAGTCCGGAGATCTTGGGGCTAGGAGTGCTGTTCTCGTCTACCAATTACACGTCCTTGAAACCGTTGATTCAAAAATTGTCTTACACGTAACGCAAAATGCGCAGGGGCACCATCGTGTTCGTACACTACATACCGTGTCTGATCTTCACAAGGACATCAACTAACAATCCTCCCAAAATATTTTCTAGAAACTTTAACTATCTGTCGGCGGTTAAATGATTCTCAAAAAGGAATGAAGTATGTTATCAATAATTCCACACCAGATATTCACTGAAAACCTATGTTGATAATTTGACGCTGTGGTTTCTTGTGCATTCTGCAATTCCCAAGAGTGGCTGTTCTTTCTGTTCATTATTCAATTCCTTGTAAATGTTACCTCATCCGTGAATAAAATTCTATTGCGTAGATTTCGATTTTGAATGATCCAGCGGAAAAATTCCATACGACTAGCGAAATTTGTAAGTAAGAGGGCTGAACAGGCTGGATATAAAATGGATATAAACCATGACGTCTTAATGTTCTCCATTCGTGGTACATTAACTTGTGCTTACACACGACGAACAGAAGTGCTGGGATTATTATCAATTTCTCGCAGTATGTTGTCCTCATTGTCTAGTACTTGCTGTATTGGACGCTCAGTCGACGGTTTCGGGAAAGTTCCGTGTTCACGTAGGTGGTGGTTGTGCACTCGTTGGAAAACTCATAGGTCTGGTAGTCGCCGACATGGAAATCTCAGCCCATATTCTCGAGCAGCTGCTACTGAGTTTCCATCACAAAAACCGTACATGTAATGGCTATCGGCGTACTCTCGCGTTGTAAAAGTAAACATTATCAACACTGTTAATAAGCGCAAGCAGAGAAATCAACTTTAAGGTCTTTTCTGTTTGACATACAAGTAAATAATATCATTTCCTTAGTAACGTAGACAATTTGTATCAAATACCACTTTATCGTTTATTGTTTCGGCTGCTTTAGTATTTAACTAAAACAGGCCATAAATATCTTCTTTAATAGTCGATTTAGAGAAAATGACCACTCTTTAGTTTCGACTTCTTTTCACCTCTCCTAGACGTAGATGAAGTAGTGACCTCACATCATGGGACACCCTGTATAGTACGCAACCCAACTAACAAAGTAAGGAAAATTCAATTTATCTGGACAAATGAACAAAGCAAAGTTTGTCTTTAAAATATGTATATCAATAGGTAATAATGGAGATGTATAAACAAAACAATCAAAAATATATCTTATGAGTATAAACTAACTAACTGATAAAATAGTACTTGCCTGCTGTTGTATTTTCATCAATTTTACTCAATACGGTCGCTAGATGTTTTACCACAATCAATTATAGTTTACAGGTGTACGCAATTTGCGAACTCTCGAGTTTAATATTGTTTAAGATTGACTACTTTCTAATAAGCAAAGGAAAATAAAAATAAGTAGATGATTTAAAAGTAACAAGACAAGCAGAGATTGGAAGCGACCATACTGAAGATAGAACTGAAATAACAATCGGAAGAAAATCCAGATAAAAAAGGGAGTGGAAGGAAGAAGAGCTACAGACTTAAAGAACCCATACACAAAGAAAAATACCAAAAAGCAGTAAACAGAAAAATCAAAGAACAGAAAGAGGCGGAAAAATAGAAGAGAAATGGAAGAATTTTAGAGATAATAACTATATTACAGGTTTAATGCAAAATATATCACTTATATCAATAAATTCCGCAGACCGCGATAATACTCAAAGCGGATAAAGTCTTTCAGCAGGGAACATACACTTAATGCCAGACCGCAGGCATACCAATCGCTGACAACAAAATGTCACTCAAAATCGTTTAAGAATGAACTCCATTCTAGTCTTAAAAGTAGTGCGAGAATAATGTCATTCTAATGCCGAAACAGAGAAAAGCTTCTTCCTTTAATTTACGATTGGTGAAGCCAGATAACTTTTTTCGTTTGTATTCCATGGTTAGCTTTGCCTTCAAGATATAATTAAAAAATATATTTTTCTACTGCCGCAATGGAAAACCAGTTGCAAGTACGAGTCTAACAGGTCGGAAAATGCCAAAAAACCGACCTCGCCGGGAAAGTGATTAAATTCAGCCAATAAGCAAGCCTTATTTTACTTTCCGCTTCTAGACACTAAATTGCCAAACAAATTTAAGCAATCTCAATGGTTACGTATTCTCCGCCCTGTTTATTGACAAACGTCAAATTTCTTCCTAAAGAAATATTATGTTCCCTATCAACAACCATTGCAAGGCAAATAAGGAGGTAAGTAGCGGCAGTAGAAAAAATGTTGTACACACTACGGGAGTAAAGTGATTTGCAGTCTCGGCCTGGTTGTGGTCTCGGCTTCGCTTTGACCACAATTGCCACACCTCGCTTGCAAACTATAATCTATTCACGATTGATTTGCCATCCAACAGGCTGTGGAAATCTGGGGGAATGTGTGGTATCATTGAAATTTGTCAATTAATTAAGTTGGGTTATGCTAGTTTCTCTTGATGGAGGTTATGTTTTTTTGAAAGCAGGCAATGTTGCCAGTGGGGCTTGTTTGTTCATTTAACGTCCGCCTATTTCTGCTCAATATTGGTTTATAATACTTAGATATAATAATGATTTCATTATAAATAACATAATAATTATAATTTAAATGTTGTCGTAACACATACCAAATACACATTGCTGTTCTTTTTACACGAGCATTCTGAACTCAAACCGTATGTATACAGAGCATATTCCACGCCATTCTTTGTTGTCCTGTATTTAGGTCTTGCAGCAAATTAAGAAGAATTAACGTCCATGTCGCTCATGTTTCAAATTAATATTATGGTAGTCCAGTGGTTGACTGTTTGCCTCTGGTGCTAAGAGACCCAAGTTCGTATTCCAATGAGGTCAGTGTTTTTCTTAGGCGAGATAAAAACTGTAAAACACTCATTCACAATTTAGATGCCAAAAGAATATCCCCTACCCTATTCCACCTTTATGCTATCACTAGAAGTATCTGAATCATCGGCACCCTTCGTGATTCTGAATCAGATTCCCCAATTGAAATAATGAAAGGAGGAATATTTTCAAACGATAGATTTCCCATATGTTTTGTCCAGTCTTCCGAAATAAGTTAACTCCCAAAGTTTTTTCTTAGTAATTTTGCCCTAAATTTCGACATTGTGGTGGTTAACCAACCATTCCTGCAATACACCTTTTTTGCAAGAAAATGTGGGCGGCTTGTCAAACTGCACTAAATGATACGGTGCGTTGTCCATAACCACGACAAATTTTCCTTGCAACTTGTCCAAAGCAGGAATCAGCTGATTAACCAACCAATTTTGAAAAATTTCCCCATTCATAGTTTTATGATAGTCCCTGTCGTTGTTCTTTGAGTCTAGTAACATGTCGCACCCTTCCGAAAAGCCTAAATTACATCCCGCATTCAAAATCGTGAACCTCTTCCCCTCACTAGAATTTTGATATTGGAGAAATTGTCTCAAAAATTTAATTTTTGATACAATGACGTATTTTTGTTCACATAAAATGTTGCATCCATTCACCATTTTGTGTTTGTAACCCATTGATTTAATAATTTTGAATAAAGTAGTCCTGCCCCCCTTGTATTCCAAATTTTCACGAGAGTCAGCCAAGAGTTTGCCCAGAGTAAAATGTTCATTCTTCAGATGATACTGCCAAATTTGTCGTTGCAAATCCTTTCTAAACGTGTAATTTAAGAAAACGTCCGTCTTAGCGCGTATACTACAAATGGAAGATTTCAAAACGTCCTGTCCTTGTGATAAAATGTCCCTTATAGAAGCTTAGACACCTAAAATTATAAGTAATTTGCAATTGCATATTTAAGAAATAATACATGCTTACCCCAAATATATCAATTAATCGATTTATAATGGTAAATCGTGTGATGTCTGGCCTATCTCTTTTATAGTGACTGAAAGCTTTCACAATTTGCAGTTTAGTCACTAATAACTTTCACCATTCTAACAATTAAGTAGGTATAATATATTATGTGTTTTATTAATTCTAAATTTACTAGATTATTTTAGAAAAGTAGGGGACTCTAGAGCTGGCAACGGGACAATTTCATTTTGACATTGCTAGAAATCAATCAAATAACATTACAGAAATGCAACTTAAGAAAAAAAAAACACGGCCTGCTGGATGGCAAATCAATCGTGAATAGTGTATAGTTGGGGCTACTAGGTTGTGCATGGTACTAATATACAGTATATTTCACAGAAAATTGTTAAGTGAATGTTTGATTATTCAGTGATTGTTTAAAGTTAAACAAATGTGTAGTTGTAGAGATCACCACTAATTATCACTTGTGTTTGATTTTTCTTCTGCTTTCTCTATTCCCATTAATGCCCTAAGGTGTTGGGTCCTCTATCCATCTGCTGATGGTCCTGTTGTGATCCCTTGCCATTCTCCTGACTTCCTTGGTGTTCTTGTTTTTATTCTTAACTGTCTTCCCATTGGACTCACGTTATAGCTCTAGTTCTTCTTCCTTCTGCTCTCATTTAATAGACTTTCTTGGAGTGGTTTGTATTATCTATGGGCATGCAGTATCCACACCACTTTAATTTTTTCCTTTTTGCTTCACTATTTGCTAGTTATTGGTCTGTTTCCTCTTATACTCCTGTTGCTGTTATTTTAGATTGGTGTTTAACAAGGATTCTGCTCTGTAGAATAATATTGTTTTATACAGGTTTTGTACTTAGTTCTTTGTCTAAACACTATTTTGTCTATTTGATAATATATCTTATTTGTTTTGCTTACCATGTTTTTAATTTATTCCTGTATTTGTTCATTCTTGTTTATAATCAGTACTCCTACTTCTCTTGTGATGTGTGCTATTTAGTCTCTTCTACCTGTATCTTTATTTCTTTTGGATTTAAGTTATGATACCCCAGTCTTGTTTTTATTTCAGTTTTTAATTATGTTGCTCATGTAAACAAGTATCAATAGTAGGCTCAAACTGTCTCCTTGTTTAACCCCTCTAACCATATTAAATTCTTGTGATTTTTGTCCATTTAGCCTTACTACTCCCACCACTTTTTTATTTATATTTTTTTATTATCCTTATAAGCTTTGGGTTTGTTCGTAGTTCTTCCAACACCCTCAGTATGTGCTCTCTTAGTACTTGCTTGAAGGTTGCATTAAGCTGTAGCAATACTAAGTAAATCTCCCTGTTTTTATCTATCATCTCTATCTATCTGATCATGTATATATAAAATTGTTTTTAGTACTGCTGGAGGTAGACATATTTTTAGTAAAAATTCCATCTTGCATCACTAAATATCATTGTTAGTAAATACTACATACAGGCTTTTTGTGATTATGATACAGTGCAAAGCATCTTACAAGAGATCCAACTTTTATTGTGATTTAAGGTTGGTGACAATGGAGCAGGAAAAACCACTCTCTTAAAAATCATTATGGGCTTACTGACTCCAACTTTGGGCATCTGCAACACTCACAGGAACCTGAAGTTTGGATACTTTAGCCAGCATCATGTGGACCAGTTGGACATGAATGTTAACTCTGTGGAATTATTGCAAGCTAGTTATCCAGGTAACTTCAATTATGCACACATATCTTCGAAGTTATGCCTCGCACCTACAAAGCCTGTGAAACTCCAATAATAAAATATTTATTTAAGGCAAGCCAATCGAAGAGTATCGAAGGCAGCTAGGAAGCTTTGGAGTGTCGGGAGATTTAGCCCTGCAAACTGTGGGTAGCTTATCAGGAGGGCAAAAATCACGGGTGGCTTTTGCAAGGATGTGCATGGGAAATCCCAACTTCTTAGTGCTGGATGAACCTACTAATCACCTTGATATCGAGACCATCGAAGCTTTGGGGAAGGCTATTCATAAATACAATGTTAGTTACTTAATGTTATTTTAGAAGTTGTATTTCTTGAATTTAATACTGTTCATTTTGTAGGGTGGTGTAGTATTGGTTTCCCATGACGAACGGCTCATTCGAATGGTGTGCAATGAGCTCTGGGTTTGTGGAAATGGATCTGTGCGCAGTGTAGAAGGTGGTTTTGATGAGTACAGAAAGATTGTGGAAAGAGAACTGGAAAGTCAGTCTAAATAACGGCAGTGAAACTAGTACAATAATTCAAGATGATGCTTTGATGAGCATCAACTGAGTCACTGCAAGAATGGCATTCTGGGCCAATTTTATAAATTATTTTTCAGATAATTGTATGATCGTCGACTACTTTTATAAGTTATGAAAATATATTGTGCTTGTGGTCGTGTATAACTCAAAATGTAAATACATTTTGTTGGCGAATGCAATTGATACTGTGTAATAAATATAGTAAGAGATTATTGCAAGGTGATTGCAGCATTTCATTAAAATTTAGAAAAAGGCATTTTTTATATATTTTTGGGTTACTTATATTATTTATTTTCAGCAATTCTTTGGAAAAAACCAAAAATGTATGTAACAGTATTGTTTAAGAGGATAACAGTAAACTTATATTACGCAAGGTGATTCTATTTTATTTATTTGTGTGAAAACTGCTGGCCAAAACATGTTTAAAATTGATTAGAATTATATTCTTAAAATATATAATGCAAATATATTGTGCTTTTTTTGTGGATGATCCTTTGACCACCCATAAAATTATTTATATTTGAATGAAAATTCTATAACATCATTATAAGTAAAATTATACAGGGTGTGCCATGACATGAGGTCACTATTTTACGTGAGACTACGCCGATATCCATTACATGTACGATTTTTGTGATGGAAACTCAGTAGCAACTGCTGGAGAATATGAGTTGAGATTTCCAAATGGACTACCAGACCAACGAGTGCACAACCACCTACGTGAACAAGGAATTTTCCCGAAACCGTCGACTAAGCGTCCAATACAGCAAGTACTAGACAATGAGGACAACATACTGCGAGAAATTGATAATAATCTCAGCACCTCTGTTCGTCGTGTATCTGCACAAGTTAATGTACCACGAATGCGACTTTGCAGAACATTAAAAACGTCATGGTTTATATCAATTTCATATCCAGCCTGTTCAAGCCCTCTTACCTACAGATTTCGCTAGTCGTATGGAATTTTGTCACTGGATCATTTGAAACTGAAACCTACTTAACAGAATTTTATTCACTGATGAGACAACATTTACAAGGAATGGATTAATGAACAGAAAGAACAGCCACTCTTGGGATTTGGAGAATCCACACAAAATCAGAGTGTCAAATTATCTGCATAAGTTTTCAGTAAATATCTGGTGTGAGATTATTGATAACATGCTCATTGGTACATTCTTTTCTGAGAACCATTTAACCGCCGCCAGATATTTAAATTTTCTAGAAATCATTTGGGAGGATTGTTAGATGATGTCCATCTGGGGCCAGACATGGTATATGATACCAGCACGTTGGTGCCCCTGCATACTTTGTATTATGTGTATGACAATTTTTGAATCAACGTGTAATCGGTAGAGGAGAACAGCATCCCTGGCCCCCAAGATCTCCGGATATATCTTCTTTAGATTATTATTTGTGGGGCCATATGAAAGATATGGTAGGAACACCATCAGAGACTGTTGAAGATCTTAAGAGACGCAGCAAAACTAATTCCCAATACCAATGATATGTTACGTAGGACAACCAGATCTCTTTTAAGACCCAGAATGTGCCTCGAGAGCAGCGGTGGCCACTTTGACCAATCTTTATAGTAAATTGAAACTGAAATAAAAATAAACATTGGCTTTTCTGAAATTGTAATTATTTAATAAATAATAATTTAACACTCCGTATTTTGAAAACGTTTTACTTTAGGACATAACTTTATTAGAATTTTTAACTATATTTGGTCTAAAGATTACGTACACGAAGTAGTGACCTCACATCGTAGGACACCCTGTATAGTAAGTATGCATAATATTCCATGTAAAAGTATTTAAATCTGGATGACAATATTCCAATAAATTTTTCACTAAGTAAAACCTATGTTCCACTGTAAAAATGTTTATCAAAACTCATGATGTCATGCACCCCACAAAAATACGAAGGGAACTCAAATACTTATCTACCTAGCCATGAAAATAATGGCTGACCAGCCTAATGAAGAAATGTGCCGGAAAATTTAGGTTATGGTGCTAGAGGATCGACCTTTGAAAGTTGCAATTATATCTTCAGAATTAGGAATTTCTAAGGGAAGCCAGTAGAAGTCATTAGCATTTCACATTATAAATTAGGCTTGACTAAGGTGTCAGTGCGGTGGATTCCAAGGCTCCTGACTCTGGAACAAATTTGTGACCATCATTTGTCCACTTTAGAGAGAATTGAGAAATTCTATCATGAATGGTGACTGGTGACGAACCTTGGGTTCCTTACTGGGGTCCTGAGATGAATAAAGAATCCATGCAATGGACTGATAAGGGTTCTCCACCTCGCCAGAAATGCTGAAGCTAACATTCTGTTGGGAAGTTAATGACCACAACTTTCTGGGATATGGAGGGAATGTGGTTGATCGAATACATGCCAAGAGGGACTACACTTACTAGAGAAACTTAAGCCAAGACTCTAAAAAATCGTAATTTGTGAAAAAAGCCAATATTTGCTTCAGAAAAGCATCTTGGTTTTACATGACAATGCACGAGTCCACAAAGCCTATTGTGCCTATTTTAGAGGAATGTGGGCTTCAGGATATTGATCAGCCAAAGAAATTTTTTTCTGAAGATATAAACCACCATCTGTACAGATGGCATAAGTGCGTTGGTATAGATCAGACGTCGGCAACCTGTGACCCGCAGGTCACCAAGTGACCCATTTGACAATTTCAATTAACCCTTTTGAGTTCCACAAATAAAGTATAATTTCAAAATTAATTATAAAACATAAACATTCACCTTTATTTTTATATTAGCCCGCAATATCCCATCGTTGGGCAAGGGTCTCCCCCATAAGGGGGGTTGTTGATCTTACTCTCCCATAGTGATCAATCCTCGTGGGAGAGAGGTGCCGCAACCTTCGGGTTACCCATCCAAGTACTGACCGGAGCCATCGCTGCCAACACTCCTGATCGTACGTGAACGGGCGACAAATGTGCGCAACCCGGGATCTTACATTCATACATGAAGAAGATTTATTTGCAAAAGTATCTACGCAACAACTTAAGGATGTAATGGAAAAGGTTGTTAGGATCGTAATCATAATAGTAGAATGATCAGCATTAACACACAGGCGCTTCAAAGCTTTTTTAGAGGAAATTGAATCGAAATATGCAGATTTGCTGATACATTCTGCAATACAATGGTTAAATCGAAGCAAATTTTTCAATAGATTTGTAGAGCGTTTTTATGATATACAAATATTTCTTTATGGAATCGGGGGAAATGATCTCGAACTCAATGATAAACAATGGTTTTTAAAACTTTGGTTCTTAACAGACATAATGAACCATTATAATGATTTCAATATGCGACTCCAATGAAATAACTACACAATTTTGAAAATGTACGAGGAATGGAAGAGTTTTCCTTCTAAATTAATATTATTTGAAACTGATAAAAAAACTAAAATATTTCTTTTCTTTCCCTTGTCAAAAAGTCAACATGAGAAAGAAAATGTAGATGAAAGCAATCTAAATATTTTCGAAAGTTGGATTTTGGACATTAGAAATGAATTTGAAAGTAGATTTAAAAGTTTTAAAAAGCACGGCGAAATGTTTACATTTATAATAAGGCCCGACGAAATAGAAGAAAATATTTTAGATTTGCAGTATTTTGAATATCTTAAAATTGATAATTTCAGTTTAGAAATGAGTGATAAGTTCAACGTTGTGAACAGATAAATTCAAGACATAGCGAAAAGATTTAGAAAAAACGGAAGACAATCATCTTCTCACGATATCAACGTGTTGGGCCTCACCTCCTACGAAGTTTTCATCTTTAAAAAAATTGGTTTTGCCATTTTGTCCGCGTTCGGTTCTACTTATAAATGCGAGCAAATATTTTCACACATGAAATTTATTTTAAGTAAGAACAGGAGCAACTTAACTACCGAAAATTCAGATGCTTGTATTCGTCTTAAGGTGACTAAGTTGACGTCACAAATTCAGCATCAGGGGAGCTATCGTTAACGAAGAGAGCGTTTATAAATAAAGTTCATAAATTTATCAACTAAAATTTGACAATTATACTTGTTTTTATAATAATTAGAAAAATTATAGTTTTGTTTTTTATGTTTAAAGTTTAAAAGCATATTGTAACTATTTTCTCAATTACATTTATCTTATTATTCACTAAAACACTGTTTTATAATGAAAAAACCATTGACCAGAAACGTCTTCTTAATAGTAACATTTTGGTTGATTTTGACCCGCAGCCAAAAAAGGTTGCCGACGCCTGGTATAGATGAATGTTATATTAATAAATAAAATTATTAACATTTTTGTATCTCTTCTGTTTCATGGCTAGGTAGATAAATTTTTGAATTCCCCTCGTATTTTAACCGCCTAAAAAGTTTTTATAAAAATATCAACTGATGTTTTTGAACAAACAAGAAGTGGGGATTATTGTGTACTGTTAGGCAGGTGTAGCTGTATTTTTTCACAATGGAAAACTCTGATGTGAAACATAAATTAGTAGTTGGATTTTCAATACAATGCAAATTTCCCAAACACGCAAGAGTTGACAAGTTTTTCCTTTTTCACAAAAAAATACCACAAATAGCGGATAAAAGGTAAATTTAGAACCACTTGTTCAACATACAAGCTCCTAGAGTAACTCCTACATACTTGAATGACAGACATATACATTTAAATTGTTCTATTAAAATCGACCAAAACTTTTAAGATGGTTCAAAATTAGATAACTGCCATAGCCATAATACACTGCTCAAATAAATTAGGGGAACACTTTTCTGTAGCTCTGTAACTTTTTAATATATAACGTCATCAAAATGAAACAATAACACTTATGTAGAAATATCTTTAAGCTAAAGCAAATAACAAAAACGTCTTTGGTATCTTTAGTTTCTTTTAAGGTACCTACACTTGATAATGTAAAATGACGTCATAAAACAAAGTGAAATTACTACTCCACCCTATTGTGCACTCTGATGTAAAGGCGTCATAGCATTAACAAATGAATAGAAATGTCAATTTTGTTAATGTGCCGTTAAAATGAGACATCTTACAGAAGTAGAAGTCGCTCGGGCAGTTGCTCTTATCCAAAATGGTCAATCCTTCAGAAATGTTGCTAGAGAGAGATCTTCAAGTTAGTCCATCCGTCGTTCATCGCGCTTGGAATCGGTTTAGAGAGACAGGTCAATATGCAAGGAGAGCTGGGCAAGGGCGAAAACGAAAAACTAGCGGAATTGAAGATCGATATATTGTTTTATCTTCCTTACGTGATCGGACCGCTATAGCTAAAGATCTTTTAAACACTCTCAGAATTGCGCATGGTGTACAGATTTGTGATCAGACAGTAAGAAAAAGGTTACGAGAAGCGAACTTGATACCTAGAAGACCTGTACGAAAGCCCCGTTTAACACGGTATCACAAATCAGCCCGAATTAGATTTGCTCGTGAGCATATCGATTGGCAACTCCGACACTGGAGACGAGTACTCTTCACAGATGAATCCCGATTCCGCCTAACTCGTTGTGATGGCCGTCTACGTATCTACAGACGTCCTGGTGAACGTTATTCTAACGTCGGTGTCCAGGAATTCGATAGATTTGGTGGCGGTTCTGTAATGGTTTGGGGTGGAATCAGTATTGACAATCGGACCGACCTTGTTGTGGTTCCGGGAAGACTGAACGCGATAAATTACATTAATAACATCCTAGAAGATCATGTTGTTGCTGCTGCATACGGCCTCGGTGCTGATTTCATTTTTATGCAGGATAATGCAAGACCTCATGTTGCGGGTGTTACAATGGAATACCTGCAAGAAAGAGGAATTCAGGTTATGGATTGGCCGCCGTTAAGTCCTGACCTAAATCCTATTGAACATAATATGTTCATACATATTATGTAGGACCTAATTGACAGACGTATTCGCAAGCGTCCAGATGCACCCCAAACCATCCAACAGTTAGCAGAAGCCCTAACTGAAGAATGGGAAAGAATACCGCAGGATATTTGCAGATTAGTGCGAAGCATGCTACGTAGGTGCCAAGCGGTCATTCAAGCTCGCGGAGGACATATCGGATATTAAAGTTGTAGAATAAACCCAAAATTTACCGGTTATACTGGTGATAATGGCGTTTTTCCACTTTGTTTTATGTTGTGATGTTATATTTTTGGGTTTAAAGTGAGAGAAATAAGAGATGTTATTTTTGTTTTTACGAATTTGTTTAACTAAAAGATGTGTTTTTAAAGATGTTTTTGTTCCATTTAAAAATATATATATTTCAAAAAGTTACACAACTTTCAAATAGTGTTCCGCTAATTTATTTGAGCAGTGTATATGTAGCTAGTCTATATCATGATGATTATTCACTTCATGGTTCGTTTAATTTTAAATTTCATGAAGTTAGATTTTTGTTGTAAACCGAAGCTAGCTTTAGCATAGCTCATAGGCGTGTGTGTCACCTGAATTTTGATGAGCTTGGAGAAAGTGGAAAAATAATCTTAACAGCCATTTAAGAATGCATGGGATGTATAAAAGAAGTTCAGAGGAAACTCGATGAAATTGTACGTTTGTTTCTCTATAATTTGCTACCACAATCCACTACCAAGTTCGACGGAATCTTAACAAATTTCTTTGGCAGTTTAAAACAACACAGGAAACCTAACCTTCTCGTATTGTATGCGCCAATCAAATCTCTTTTCGTTAGTGGGTCCACCAAGCTGATCGCTGACGCCACAGGCGCAGGCCATAAAAGATTCGTTCATAGACGTCTGCACAGTATGACCTCAGCTATTCAAAAATGGTGGGTAAAAGGTATTAATAATAATTTGAAATAGTTGAACATTGAAATTGTAAACAGAACCATTTAATTACTGAATAACCTTGGTTTTTTTACTTTATTTGACAATTTACAATCTAGGTTACAGAAAGTTTTGAGTAAATATGATAAAAGTATTAAGGAATATCCACCGACGCAGAATTTTATACGTGTCATGGAATTCTGTATGCAAGATTTTGTACAAAATTCAGCATGTCCATGCCCTAAATCTGTAGAATTTCGTTCAGTATCTGCGTCGTATCGAAGCGCAAACAAGCAGTTTTTAGTGTTCATCAATAATCACAGATGGCAGAGATGTAAATGTTTTACCGTGGTTTTACCACATGTTTACGCCACCGATGCTAACCGCACTTTCTCTTAGTTCGCTAGCATTCTTCATAATTGCTGTTCATGTACAGTAAATAAATAAAAGCGCTACGAACTTATAGATCAACATAATATTATGTAACCTTGATAGAATTCTACACACCTTATTATTTTGACAATTTTCTTACAGAGGTCAACATAATTTTCGCCTGTTTGTGCATGCTCATAGCCAGATTCTCTCACAAAATTCAGGTTTGTGTCATTAACGTTTTGCAAAATTCTGTGTCGTTTCATACTAAAATAAAATACAATTGTATCATAAAGTATTTTGTCCTGAAAATATATTGACAGTACAATAAACTAGATTTCTGTGTTTAATTTATTAATTTTATTACCTTACTTAACAGTAATTATAAAAGTTGAACCTTATTTTTAAACTTTGAAACATTCACGTTATCCGATTACTTTCTCTGCTGATTTATTACTGATATACAGTGTGCTCCAGATTGAGTGGACTAGCACGGGTATCGTTATTATTGTTAAAGATATACACTGTGTCTATAAAGTAACCCCCCCCCCAACTAATTTTTGAACGACTTGATATTTTACCACAATATTTGGTGTGCTTTAATGGGAAATTAAATATTATTTTTTAGCCCATGATTAAATTTTCTATCGTTTAAAATGGCGGC